>AYEL01090496.1:0-53168 GCA_000484575.1 Olivierus martensii
CCACTCATTGATTTGTAAAATTAATAATTATTCTAATTACGAGATGGCGCTAGCATTAATTCAAATTATTTCCAATCATTAAATTATTCCATTATAGTTTCAAGGGTTAAATTTGGCTTGAGAATTTAGGTTTATTTGGTATAAATTCCCTTGAAGTTTGTAGTGTAAAGTTTATGAAAATTCCTTTTCTGCTATTGTCCCAAATAAACCTAAATTATCATACCAAATTTTAGCCCTTCAAACCATAACGGAAATAATTTTAATGATTTGAAATAATTTGAACAAATGTTAGCGCCATCTATTAATTAATAATTGAACTAGGATTTTTAACTAATTTATCCGAAGAAAAAATCTTCCTCGGCCCAGGATCGAACCGGGGACCTTTGGGCTAACGTCCCAATGTCATAACCGCTTGACCACCGAGGCCAACAAGCAGATTGATTCTTCGGACAGTTATATTAATTTAGAATGATTTGTAAAATTAACAATTATTCTAATTACGAGATGGTGCTAACATTAGTTCAAATTATTTCAAATCATTAAAATTATTTCCGTTACGGTTTCAAGGGCTAAAATTTGGCTTGATAATTTAGGTTTATTTGGATATAGTTCCCTTGAAGTTATTATTTAAAAAGTTAAAGCTATTGTCCCAATTAAGCATTTAAATTTTGCATTAGTTTATTAGTTTGGTTTTCGTTCTTTGAGATTTGTCCCAATTAAGCGGAATCCACTGTAAATGAAGTATCTGATAATTCTTCTCTATACTGTTTTATTTGCCTTAAATATCTATGTCGATGAGCAACAATTTCTGGTTTCTTGATATAAAATTTCCTATTATATATTTTTTTAAATTTCAGTTCAAGGTTTTTCGTTAGGATATGATATAATGATGAAAGACATCCCAATAAAGATAACTTTTCTTTTAACTTTTCCTTAATAGAACAAAGTGTAGGATAATTACCTTCTCGATATATTTCAGAAATCGCTGCTCAAAATACTGATAAATCAAAATCATCCAAATTGGTGACTGGTGCATTACGATGCCTTCTTTTTTCCAGGGGTTGACAATTTCACTGCGTGTTTTCTATTTCCAGGTCATCATCTGCTGTTTTGCTTCCTTCAGTTACTATTCTTTTAATTGTTGATACAGAAACACCAGTAGCTAGTGAAGTTTCATTAAAATTGTCATTTTGAATAGATTTCTGCCTTCCAAAATACTTATATACATTTAAAATAATATTTCTAACTTGACTGTACAATGTTTCTCCTTGTAATACTATCTGCCATTACTGCTAAATACTAAAGGACAATCACGTCATTTCTTGTATTTATCAATGTTTCTCCTTGTATACTATCTGCCATTACTGCTAAATACTAAAGGACAATCACGTCATTTCTTGTATTTATTTAATTTTAAGCAATTAGAGATTTAGTTTAATATTTAATAGCACAACCATGAAATATGAAGTATTAATTTGACAAGTTTTTAAAAGATGATAACATTTCAAATTGTTAGTGATGATAAAAGGTAAACTGCTATTGGATGAACGAAACAAAAACCGGCTATTTATTGGATGACTTGACCTTTGCATTCCATAAGCTCTTTACCATATGAGGCAGCTCATCTTTCATTGAAAAGGGTATAGTCAATTGACAATTTAATATTGTTAAGCCTAAAATTGCTTTTGATTCAACCACCTCAAATTCCTTTGAGGTCAGATATCTGCTTATAAATGACTTTTCTGGTAGGTTTGCATTCACTCATTTACATAAAACAATCAGATAATTTCTATTTTTCTATTTATAGAATATTACCAATAATCAAATCATTCATCTTTACAATTTTAATAATTTAACATTATATTTATAATTGTTTACAATTCTGTCAAAAACAAGCACTTCTTTAACTTTATTGCAAGATCTCATTTTGGCAATAATGTTCATATTGGATGATGTCATGACAAGCATTCTCAAAAATGAAACCATTTTGTTTTTTACCACCATTTTTGAATATGACTTGGAAGTGAAAGTATCTTTATCCTTAACTAAATAAAATATCCATTAAATAAATATAATAAGAAATAAATAGAATTAAAGAAAAGGTTTGAGTGGTTTTTTTACAGAATATTTTATAATGATTTAACCTGCATAAAAGAATATATATGTATATATATATTATATATATATTTAAAAATTAAAAAATTGCAGGCCTTAAATATAAATCAAAAAACTACTTTTTATTTATTTAAATTAATGATTTATGAAATTTTTTGTATATAAAACTGTGATTTGTTGACATGTGACAAATAAAAAATTTGGCTGTGTTATGTTTTTATGAATTTATTATTATTATTATTATTATTATTTTGTTCTTTTAAAGGAAATGGCATTTTTATTATTTCATCTTTATATATTTTAAGATAAATTGGCCACAGTTTCAAAAAAGCATAAGCATACCAAATATTATTGAATTTTCATAATTGCTATTTAAGTTTTGATTTACTAATATTCATTCAAGCGTGTGATTTTCAAATCATGTCATCATATCCTAATTGATGTCTAGTAAAACAAATTCTTTGTAACCAGTTGTTATAAAGTTGTAACAGACTACTACTCATGTGTTAAATAAAAACACTTTTAATATATCCTGGTTTAGTTTTGTTTTTTGTATTATATATTATAGCACTTGTGTACTAAATACAGTGAGAGCATGTGACATAAAATCATTAACCCCATTTTTAATAATAAATAATTCTTTCTTTTTTAAGGAAAATGTTATCAGAAATTTTTTAGACCATTTTAAATTCTTAGAATTAAATTTTAAATCTTTTATATAGAAACTTTAAAAGATTAATTGTAATTTCATTTGAATGGATATAATTAAATATTTAAACAAGCATTCTGCAGATATATTTAACCGAAATAGTTTTTGATACTTCTTTTTATTGGACCCAAGAGCACAGTTAAATTCCAATTGGAATATTCTTCATGTTCAACTAAATCAAAGATTTATGAAGCAAATGATTAGACCTGAATGACTTTTTCTTTCTTTCTTTTTCTTTTTTTAAATTGCTGAAAACAAGAAGAGTTGAACAAGAAAGTATTGCCATTAGTTTACTGTCATTTACTATAATCCAAGTATTATATCATTATAACAAGAAATTTGCCACTATTCATTTTGTCTGTGATGAATATAATTTCATCTTTTCCTTGTCACCAGATTCGTTATCTTAAAGCCTGAGTGATTTAGTTATGTCTAAGTCAATAGTTGATGTCCCCTCTTAAACCTTTCAATCATTTCCAGTATTCTGTGGAGACATACTGATCTCTTCCTACCCCCTATTACTCTATTCTGCATTAATCAATAGAACGGCATAAGTATTAAAGTCGGAGCAATTATCAATCTTGTGTATGTTGTTATGGCAAAATTGTTGATTTATAGTTACGTATACACCAATTTATTTTAATACTAGAAGACGAATAATATATTTAATTCTTTTTTCTTTCCTTGTAGTATGTAAAGAAGAAAAGATTGTATATATAAGTAATGGCAGAATATCTTTTTATTGCATGACTACCAACTTCTGCCAGGTTACTTTGGTATAAACAATGGAAATTACTGTTAAGATTACTTTGCATAATAATACTTTAAAAAAAATTTATGTATGGCATTATTCTAATATTAAATAAAATTACAGTAGTAATAAATAACAATCTTAAAAAATTGAGAATATTGTTTTTTTTTTTTTTTTCTTTCCTCTCATTTGAATATGTAAATATTTTTGACATTTAATCACATAAGTATAGCAATCAATCATTTGTTATAAAATAAGTATTGACAAAATTATTCAGTTTCCTTTTTTTTGTTTCAGTATTTCAACCCTGATAAAAAATAAAACACACATCAGTAATATTTATTATTTTTTCTTTTTTTTTTCAGTATTTTGAAGTTTTATTTTTATCCTGAATTCCTTTATTTATATATATTTTTTCTTGTCTTAACTCATCAATCTAAACTTAATAATCTTGAGATATATCTTTTCAAGTAAGAATTTATTTTTTTCTTTATCATTATACAGTATGATTTAATTTTTTTTAATTAAACTATATTTTACATATACATATTTTTTTAATTATTAATATTTTTAATAGCTTTCATTACAGTTTTTATTACTTGGCGATCATTTTTAATATCGTTTATAGCATTGCATGGAAAGTGGAGATGCAGTTATAAAAAAAAACTTTTAATTCTTTGGATTTTTACGATCGACTCCGCCCAATATATAAGCTACCACGTATGCTATAACTGTGATAGCGTGTGCATAATAAAAGCTTTTATAGTTATATAACCAGCTTAATTTTGTCGTGTCTATTAAAGTGAGGAAAATGAAGGCGAAACTAATAGTAGTCGGTTAAATATAATAGGAATATATTCTTAACTAAACAGGAAACTTCAAATTCACTCAACGTGCAATCTCATTTATCTTGTGCAAGCTACGTGATTACCCTGCGGAGATGGGGCCATTGTCAAAAGCCCCCGAGATAAATTGGACGTTGAATTATTCTAATTTAGAAGTTCCATTCAACCCGTTTTTGAAATGCATTAAATTAACCAAGAAGACTTTTTTTTCTTTTTAAATTCTTCTTCTTTTCTTTTTTACTTCTTTCCTCAAAATTCATTTCTCCTCCTTTATCATAAGAAGAAGGAAAAAAAAAAAAGTTTCATAAAATTTCGTTACCATAAGGTATTCAAATACAGTATAAAGATCTGAAAGTTATATAAAGGTTGGCGGTAATTTGTCAAGAAGAATTGTAAAGTTCTTCACGCTTTCTTGATTTCTAAAGTACTAGTATAAAATGTATTCATTGATTTTCGGTTTAGATATCTAAAACCCAATGGGAAGCCGGGCATTCTAATCGAACGTCACGAGTTTTTAACTTTTTTTGTGTGTCTTTCAATATTTTCTATCTCCAAATATTCTTTTTACTATTTTAATTCTCTTAGCACTTTCTCTCAAAAAATAATTCGATAAACTTTAAAAAAGTTTACGTATTTCTGTTGACAAAACCGATCTGCCATTTTTAATTGAAGATTTTTTTTAAGAATCATTCAGTAAGAAGTTAATGCGAAACCGAAGAAATAATACTCGCGAGTAAAATGATAGGATTTTTCTTTATATATTCTTTCTCTTTCTCTTCCTCTTCTTCTTCTTTTCTCATTCTTTTTTTTTTTTTTTTTTTTGTACAAATATTGATAACAATTTTTGGAGAACAGCAATTGTAGACGATTGAGGAAATGACCGAGAAATTTTCTTTCGGAACAATCGACAATTCTATAGAATTGTGTTGCTAAGAGGACGGACGAATCAAAGTCAGAATGACATAGAAAATGGTCGAAAATTGTCCTCTCCGTAAAGGAAATCCCATACTACAATTTTAAAAGAGTGGAGATGGATAGTAAGTACGGGACACCTTCCAGAAGAATAAGTAAAAAATAAAATAAAAAAAGAAAAACGAAAATTGACGCAGAAAACAATTTTTAAAATTGTAGTAAATTTAAACTACTGTAAATGGAGTCGAAATGGAGACAATGCAAATGGATGATGAGATACTTGAACTGATTTGCTACGTACTTAAGCAGTAAATGGAAATTTCTGATTGAAATCCGAACCAAAATAAAAATAATAAAAAGGAAAATTAAGTAAACTCTCTAACGTGCGTGACGTCAGCGCAATTTTAATTTTCCTTCATTTTCCGGAATTGTTTTGTAAGGAAATTCTCTCTCTCTCTCTCGCTCTTTATGATAAATCGTCGAGTGTTGCTAGCTGTTCGAATTTTTCTCTTCTAGCTCCGTACTTTCGTTTAATCATCTCATTCGGGATTAACGGATTTTGAAACGTTATTTTTCAAAATAAGAATGGTATTTTAAATTATCATTTTCGATTTCTGGTCGTTCTTTCGAGCATCGGGTTTGATTGATCGTCTTTCTTTCTGTAAAAGTAACAGTAAATAGTACTCGATGAGTTCGAAGACTCCCGTTCAAAATCCCATTAATTATAAGAAACCTCAAATTGTAAGTGCATTTTTTAATGTATCTTCTTTCAGCGCTCGTCGTGTATAACTTTTAATCGCCGTCTGCGAATTAATACTTTTAGAAAATTAATTATTATAGATGTTTACTCGCATTTATCCTCTTCCATTATTATAAATTTGACTTCAAATCTTATATAATAAGTGCGAAAGTTGTTTCCGCTGTTAATATCATTCTGCCAACTCTCCGATCTCAATTGATTTAGCCATGCCAACCCTCAGTCTTCACTTTATTCATCTCCTAGCACTTATCTCCGTCCCAACTCCACTGTTTAAAACTTATTAACAACCGGCCGACGAGATAAATCAATGATTTATAGTAGTGAGAACACACCCAGCTTTCTGCACTTTATCTTTCTCGGACGCCATCTTGGATCTACAGTACTTGGCTTATCTCTCGTTTTATAGAATGTTTGATTAGTATTACTGAACAACAGAATAAGTCTCAAAGATCGTTATTGGTTCTATACGCGTTGCGATGTTTCGCCAAGATTAAATAAGCGATTTATGTATGTTCAAGGGTACTTTTGCCCTTTCTCTCTATATTTATTTAAATATTGTTTTATGTTATCATCATAATTTCGATTTGATTCGAAGTTTTCTTTATACTTTTTTAAGTTTTTATTCATTTTATTTGATTCAAATCAACAATTTTGGTCATTTTAATACTTATAAATGACCAAAATTGAGCATTTATGAGCTGTTAAGGCATGAAATTTCAAAGTGAAAATTCAGTAGTTACAAGAATCATTCAAGTTTTCTTCTAAACGTCTTTTTTATACTCTGAAGTTATGTATGGCATTTTTTTATTCAACAGTACCAATAATCTCTTAATTTTATTTTATTTTGACGAGTTTAAATGTTGTTTATGCAAGAATTATAAGTCATTTAGCTTTAAATATATCAATATTACGAAGAAAACTCGTTTATCGTTTATGATTCTCTAGAGTCATCTTGAAAATCCCATAGCGAGATTTCTTTTGGGTGGATCTACTTGCTTTTAGTGTTGTTGTTTTAATCGTTTCAACTGTTTATTTGTTGTTAAATTTAGAAAATTATTACTATATATGTATATATGAATAACGTGAAATTAATATTTCTAGGATAAAGGAAAAGTTAAAAGGAAGAAAGACGTTTCAGTTAACCCGAGTGTTATATGCTTTTCACGTACACAGTGCCACGTTTGCAGGCGTAAATTCATTCCAGATCGTTTGGATATTCACGTGGCTATCTGCGAAAAAGTGTCGAGAAAGAAACGACCGATTTTCGACTCCAGAAAGCACAGACTTAAAGATACTCCACTGCAACCTTATCTGCCTTTAATCTTGAAAAGATTAAAGGAGCCGAAGATGCAATACACTCAATGGAGACAGAAACACGAAGAATTCATTCGAGCTATGAGAGAAGGAAGAAAAGTTCAGTCGTACATAAACAGGGGATACAATTTATCCAAACTACCTCCATCCACACCTTCAGTTAATGCACACTACATTCAGTGCTGTTACTGCTTAAGAAGATTTGCGCCTACAGTGGCAGAAAGACATATTCCCAAATGTCAATATATCGAATGCAATAAATCGCATCCCAAAGTACAGAAACCTACGTCGTACAGTTCTAGTTCAGGATTGTATATCTCAAAGTATCAAGAAAAATTCGGAAAACGAGGACCTTCTTCATCCAAACAGCAAACACAAAAACGTAACGGTGCTCCCAGTAAAAAGACTCGTACATATAAATTCTCGTGCAAATATTTATCTGAATGTTGCAAACGATTGTGTGAGAATAAATCAATCGAATCTGCAAAGAAATTGAAGGATTCCGGAGACTATACTTCGCCAGGCATTTTCAAACACGAGGAGCGGGAGTCTGAAGATAGCGAAACTGTAATTTATAGAGATATAGATTATTTTCCTATACACGACATCGATCCCAATACAGACCACCAAATATGTCGACAAACAACTGGAGTCGAACATTATTCAATTTATACGCGCGAATTGCAGTGGAAAGATGATTCCAGTATACTAGAAAAAATCGGAAAGAATCCGCGCAGTGCACAACCAACGAATAAAAAGCATCTTGATACAAATGACGAATCAGTCTGCGAAGATGATGTAATTAAGCATTCAGAATTCGAACACGTACTTTCGCAGAAACATGTTTCTCCACAGCTTGTCTCTAAGAAAAGAGAGATGAATTTAGAGACAGATTCTTCTTCATCAGTAACTGAACAGCATCTATCAAAAGAAACAGATTTAGATAAACATCGCTGGCGTACTCAGAATTCTAAATTCGAAACATACCAAGAGAAAGTATCTGAAAAGAAATACTCTTCAAAAAACCAAAGAAAATACGATTCTCCATCAAGAACCACAACCTATTTCGAATATTCATCTGGACCACTTAACTATAAAGAAATTGGTAGAATAAATGCAGAAGGTTATCTTCCTTCGCCGACGATACATAAATTTTAAAATGTAAGATAAAACGGGAAGGTTGTATTTCTTCCCCATCTTTTTTAATAAAGAGCCTTTACTAGACTCAATCCTGCTTCACAAATGACTTTCAATGGCTTAGACACGTTCAATTAACTATAGTTGCGATGCTGTCAGTGCGATTCGCTACACTGTCATTCTTCCGCTCGGAATTCGCTCCGATTGTCCACTTGGTAGCACACTCGCATCTTTCTTGATCTTCCGTACCTAATCTGTCTGTCGGAGCGATTCTGCTGCAGAAACGTCAAACTTTTTACCCCCCTCTTATCTAGTAAATAACTCCCGCATCTCGATATTTCGTGCTAGAACCGCCGCTTTACTAAATCGACTTGGCGTGGACGAAGCGGATTTGTCATTGACGATTCCACCCGAATTTTCTCTCTTTCTCTTTCTCTCGTACACAAATTCCGTATTCTTTCTTTCCTTCACCTAGACGAGAGAGGGGGGAAAAAGGCAAAAAAAACCCTACTGTACCGTAACCAAAACGATTCTGTACCGCGTTGTGTGTAGCGGGTGAGCATATTGCCACCCCACACGCGAAATACCACTTAGGAGGTGGGTTTAGGCCGAGAACACGTGGACATTCACATGCATCACTTTTATTGGTACTATCTACTTTATTTTAAACACACTAAATTACAGAATTAGAGGTTAATTTGTGTTATAAGATAATCTGCATAATATTTTCTCTCTCTCTCTCTAGACACATGCGTATATAATATATATATATATATATATGTGTGTGTGTGTGTGTGTGTGTGTGTGTTGTGTGTGTGTGTAGTGCCATGATCTGTACAGTATAGTATCAGGCCCTACCCTAGCTATGAGCAGATTAGGCACCCACCTAGGGTGCTAAAAGTTGAAGATAAAAAAAAAGCTCGCAAATTAAATATTTAACTAAAAGAATTTGTTTAATTTTGTTTATTTTTTCTTCATGTTTAAATTGTATGTGCTTGAATTTTTTAAATAAAAATTTTTAGCATATATTATTTTGTTTTTCTATTTGTGGGAATCAAATTTGGAATATGCCTAAGGCGCCAAAAACTCTTAGGCCGGAGCTATATATATATATGTGTGTGCATAATGTAACCGTATCGGAGGTGCGGTCAAATGGTGTTTGCCACTAAATTAGTGGTAGTAAATCATATTATCTATTCTCTCCACCCCGTGTCTCCTTGACGATCCCAATACCTTATAAATCTTGTCACCCGTGGGAACTCTACCAGATATTTCATTGTCTACTTACACGAGAGGAATATCTCATGTCCTTTCGTGATATGTGTATTTTGCATGACACAATAACTAGACTCGGGCGGATATGGCTCTATCCGCACACCTTCTACAACTACTTTACTACAACTACACCACGCAAATTAAATTATATTGATATTAATTCAATTCTAACACACTAGCGAATTTAATAACAAGCAAATTAGTTACGGTTGCGGTGGTCTCTGACATTGATATACCAAGAGATGTCACCTCGTCGTTGACGATTATGCAAAGAGAATTAAGTTTTTTATATATAGAATTGCACTCGTCGTTATAGTAACACTTTTTTTCCCCGAACGTTTGTTTTTCTCCTTTGGGAGGTGACTGAGAACACAATTTACACCTGGCATTAACAGATTGAAAGACCCCGCAAAGCGTTTGGAAACCTATAATGATTTTTGAATTCTCAAGTGATTATAAAAAAAACCAAATATTGTATACTTAATTAGCAGAGAGTGCACACGATGAGATGTCTAGTTTGGCTTTAACACTTTGCTTGTGCGTGAGTCAACAGGTGAGTCATCTCTTGAACTGACTGGCTCGGAGCCAGGCGCCGTTGCTGTCGATTCCAGTTGACAGGAATATATTAAATCACACAGTCAATAAACTGGCAAAAAGGCGACATGTTGTCGGCGAGTTGAATCTGTTCAACGATGTAAAAATGAGTCCACTCGCTTTTAAGTAAGTTTGATGGAAGAACTCGCTTCCGAATAGGAAATCATCCGATATTTTGAGATACTATAACAGGTGTTGTTTATTTATCTATTGGTAGATAACTCTCCCGTCCTGTAGATAGCACAGTAACATTTGCCTTTCTCTTTTTTTTTTCCCCTCTTCTACAAAAACCAAACGAATATTCGATTTACACTTTAAAAGATTAGAAATAAATTTCGTTTCGTCCAATTCTGTCTTTAGTTTATTAGAATTTCGTGTAACAACCCGTTATATTATTTATTTACTGACTGATAACCGTGACAATATTTAAAATTCTGAAAATTTATGATTTACGAGCTGTCTCCCTCTCACGTTCGATGCATATGGTAGAAGAATTCCAGCATAATTCGAAACTAAAACTGACATTAATCTATTAAAACCATATACAGTGTATATAATTTTTATGATCTCACGCGATTAATTTATCGATTTAAAATATTATTATTTAAAGTATTATTATTGTTATAGGGTTTTATTATCTTATTAAAATATTTTTAATACTCACATCCGTGTTACGGAATAAAATTAATAAATTGTCTCTTTATATAATATTTATTTAAAAAAAAAAAATATTGCTTCAAATTCAGATGGAAAAAATTCGAGTTGGAGAAGCCTCTGTAAATGTTACTTTCCTGCAGCATTAGAGACATTTGCAGAGAAGCTGGCTTCAGTTGCATATATTTTTTTTATTTTACTAATTTTTTTAATATTTTTAATTAGTTAGATAATTTAATTATATTAACATATTATAATTAGCCACGATAAATCAGGTCAGAAGTATAAAAGTGTGTAGATTGGGCGGAGTCGTCTGTCAACTGAAGTTTAGAAACATAAAGCTTTCTATCGAATTAACCTTAAGAGTCTAAACTAATTAATTTTATTACTGGAAACTTATTTATTATTCTCGTTGGATTATTCATTATCCATTTATTACATTATTTTATTTACTTGAACATTTTTTTTTGTTTACGCTTTAATTTTGTTTGTGTTCTGACACGTATGTTCTCTACCTGATGAGATTTTTACCGAAAAAGTTTTATATTATTAAAAAAATCAAAGGCGTTATTCGTTCGAAGACGTGTTTTGAGTGGTTACATATGTTGATCTTGCAGTATTTTTTCTGAAAATAAAGATTCTTCTTAGCATACGAGCGAAAGTTCTTCTAAAACATTCGTTAAAATATCCATAGATCATGACGTTTATCCAACAGCTAAGAAGAATTAATACTGTGCTTACGTAACGCAAAATGCGGCGAAACTGAAAACATAAAAAATATATTTTAATAAATATTTAAAATCGAAAAAAAAAAAATTGCATAAAGTAGTTACTATAAAAACTCTGCTCAATGCTTTAGTCACTGCACGTTTTAGTTTGACTATTAATTATTTTTTTCTACCAAATTTAAGTAGAGTTGAAGATTTCATTAACTACCACACGCATAAAAAGGTAAAATGAATAAATTTCTGTTAAAATTATAGGGGGTGAAAGACACTAACAGTGGATTTACGGACGAATGTTCAGTTGATGACAGGTCTCAAGCAGATATAGGCCATTCAGAAATTCCATTTCATTAATTGCTACTTACCTTTCTGACTGCGATGGTGTTTCTGAAAATATCTCTATTCAAAAGGCCAAGCAGATGATATGGCAACCAGCAAGCTGCAAAAATCGAAGATATGACAACAATCATTCTTATAGCTCGACGTTTTCTCTGATGCACAATCATATTCGGTGTGGTATCTTGGGACTCCTTCAAAACTTTTATAGCGCGACGATAAAGATCGGTGACAATCGTCACAGGAATAATATAAGCTACTATAAGATCCATCACGTTGAAAACCAATTCTTCTCTATCATCCAATTTGCACGATTTCATTTTACGTACTACCATGAATCTGGGAAAGACGTAGAACAGACCGCAACACCAGATGGTAAAAATGCACAAGAAAGGACGTCCTTTCTGCAGATCTAGAGGACGCACTATGACCCTGTACCTGTCTACTGCGATTGCCACTACCGAATAGATGCTGTTGAACAGTGCAACCTCTAAAAGAAAACTCAAATTAATAATCAAGCATTTGTGACCACTCGATAACTTTTCCAGTAGATTAAGCGTGTTTATAGGCACGATCACTGAAGAAGTCAAGATGTCGGAACAGCAGAGCGAAAGAACGTAATAGTTAAACGCCTTACGAAGAATGGGTTGGCTGATGATAGTTAAGATGACTGTCAAACAGCTGATGATGATTAAAACGAATAGGAGATTGTAAATTGTGCACATGGTTATTTTTTCGTTGTTGCTGTATCTGCTCGCTGTGGCGTTAGACATATTTAAGCGCAACTCGGGACCTTATCATTATATATGATGCTGCGCTTGGATCTTATATAACATCGGTCTGTTTCTAAGTGTCAAAGGAGTGTTTACTCCTCAGATTAAGTTTTCTATCAATTCTAGTTTATGAAACTTCTAAATGATAATTCTGACGTCATTCAATCTGATAATGGCGAGTAACTTCAGGTTGAAGATAAACAAATAATGTTTTAATTTAAAAAAATTTACATGTATCAAAATTTAACCTATAGTTAAATATCGCTTAAAGTTCCACCCAACTGAGTAAGAACATAATTCAACCATTATAGTCTATTAACAAGCCATAATCGGTCTGTAAAGAAATTAAAAGCGTAAATAACACGTAAAGATTCTTAAAGAAATATTTCGTCATATCTATCGCCACTCCGCCCAAAATCTTAAACCTAAAACAGGTTTTTTTTTTCTTGTTTATTAGTGTTGCCAATCGATTTATACAGTCTGGCAACATACTAAACAAATAATTAAATAAATCATAATGGGCGATTATTAACGTGATAAAAATTGTAAAATTATAAAACTGATAAATATTTCAAACGTGTTAAAGTATACGGAACACTTTAACAACAATAACAAATTGTATTAACAATCGTAAAACATTAATCCGGATCTGCAGAGACATTAACGAAAATGTCATTAGGTCGTAACGTCCTGCGAAATACGCTACGAAGCGTATATTTTAAATAAACCATAAACATACGAAATACTTTTCTCCCCTCTATACGTACATACACATATATATATATATTCCTATTATTGCAGTAATTTGTAAGTGACTATAAGGAATATTCGACCTTATATAGCAGAGACGTCTCCGCCCTAGACCGGCTATATACTACAAACTCAGTAACGACTATCAGACACGACATAGAAACGTTACGCAGCGGGCATTTCTCACAGTCCCGTTAATCTGTACCAAATACTACAAGCATTAATGAAGTTAACAGTTACAAGTCACATTGGGACTATCACCGCTTGTATAACTCATTGAACGGAATTAACCGTCTTTATTTGCAGTTGTTTTCTAAGAACCATATCAGTATTTTATCCTCTGACTTTGGAAGATGGAAGCGATAAACGATACAGTTATGACTTTGCTATCATTTATGAGTTACTCTCATTACAGTTTTAATACGATCTCTCTAGAGCCTCTCTGCACAGACCATCAACCATTCCCCAGTGAATCGGTGTTGAAACTGTAGTAAAAATATATATATATATATATAATACTCGAACAAGTAGACAATGGCCGAATTTTATTTGTTCTGACCTTTTCTTTAAAGCCAATCTGTTTTTACTGTCGTTTTTTGTGCTTTAAAATGCTGTAAACTGTTGCTCCATCTTTCTTTCTTTGTCTGTCTCCGAATGGTTTTAATTTAAATACATTGATAAAGTTGTTAAATTTTTACGAGGATTTTTCTTTACTATACAGTAAGAGAGATAAGAATTTAAAAAAAAAAATTATAAGAAATAAGACGTAAAAAATGCAGTTAAAGCTGTTCAATATTTTTTTTACACCTGGAATACATGTTTTACTTATTAACTTTAAATAAAACTGTATAATCTTACCAATTTTTATAGCCATCAACGGCTTATTCGACGCTGTGAGTCAAATACACTTTAAACAGTCAACGATTTTATAGCACCTATTAGATTCGAATAGTCTTACAAGTTAATTAATTTCTGTAACTTGTAAGGCTAGAATATTCGCATTGGTTAATTTTTATAAGTTATAATATTCGAAAACTCTCGTACGTTATTTTTTTGTAATTTTCAAGAATATAAAACTAATATAATTTAATTTTTGTAACTTGAGAAGCTAGAAAACAAATTAATTTTTGTAACCTGGAAATATATAAAACAAGTTAATTTTTGTAACCTGGGAGGTTAGAAAGTTCGTGAAAGTTAATTTTTATAAATTGAGAGGTTGGAAAGCTCGTATGGATTAATTTTTGTAACTTGAGAGACTAGAAAACTCATATATGTTAATTTTTGTAACTTGGAAGACTAGAAAACTCATATTAGATTAATTTTTGTAAGAGACTAGAAAACTCATATATGTTAATTTTTGTAACTTGGAAGACTAGAAAACTCATATATGTTAATTTTTGTAATTTGGAAGACTAGAAAACTCATATATGTTAATTTTTGTAATTTGGAAGACTAGAAAACTCATATATGTTAATTTTTGTAACTTGGAAGACTAGAAAACTCATACATGTTAATTTTTGTAACTTGAAAGTTTCAAAAACCGATATATGTTAATTTTTGTAACTTTCAAGGTTATGAAACTCGTATAGATTAATTAGAAAACATATATACAGTATAAGTTAATTTTTAGTAATTTAGATTTGAAAGTTGCTATAAGCTAATTTTTATGATTTATAATGATAAAGGAAACTGATAATCAGTTAATTTTTGCAATTTATAAATCTCTAAATGTGTGCATGATCTCATATCTTTGTTTTTCATCAACAATATCTAAATCTAAATAAATCTTACTGCTGCGTAAGATCTTAAAACTTTAATTATCTTACTGCAAATTGCAAGATCATGCAGTTAACTAAACAGGTTATAAATTCGTGCGTGATCTTAGGTCTTAGTTATCATCAATAATATCTAAACCTGCTAGACTTAAATCATTCAAGACTAGTAATTCTTACTTTTTAAATGCGGCAAATAAGATCTTTATTATGTATATTTAGCTCTGCAAGGTCGTATGCAAATGTCGCTTTTAAAATTCCGGCAAGTTTTAATTACGTTTATTAATTTTTTAACGGCAAAAAAATTTAATTATTTGGCTAGCGATCATTGGCCGTTTCGAATTAAGCAGATTTTTAATTATCCAATAAGGAATCGGTAATTTTAATCATAAGTTATACGTATTTATAACCGTTGTTTGAGAATTTTACGGTTGTTATTAATGCGTTGTTAGGTTACGATATTAACGTAACTTTTTTTTTTCCTCGTTGACGTGCGTGATGATTGTGATTTAGAAACGGAACGTCTAAATGAGCGCAATCTATTCAGAAATGTATAGAATGATTAAAAATCTGTTTTGGAAATGAAAATTTCATAAATAATTTTCAAAATACGTCTCGTCGGAGAATATTAAACAGTAACCCCCTTTTTTTTAAATCGAAATAATTAAAATTTATTTTATTTTATTTTTGTTTTAATTAGATGCTAAGAAAAAAGATTTTTTAAAGTAATTAATTATCCGTACTGCCATCTACTAACAATGCGAAAAATTAAATTTCTTTTATTGTTGCGGTTGGTGGTGTTTACGTCCATCAGATGCAAAATAAAAAATTATTACTATTTATGAAGAGAGAACGATGCTACGTCTACTGTAACTGATAACGTAGTCTATCAGATCCTCGTTCGTTCAAAGACGAATGGATTTGTGATTATATTATGCAGAGTTGAATGTGGCATTTATGATGCAAATGAGGTTATTATCGGGTTTCCCCCATAAAGAGATAATTCTTTCCGGTTTTGGACTGTAATAAATATTAAAGTAAACACATTTAAATATTAATTCTACATATTATTTTCTGCTGAACTAAAAGAATTCTCTTTTTGTTTTGCTAATTTTGTTGTAAAAACAATACCAACTTTATTACCGCTCCGAACGTTTAATAATTGGCAATAACTTTTAACAATAGGACCTAAAACACTTTACAGATATTAAGTTAAATTCTTCAAATTGTCATTCTTATTTAACGCACTAATGTCGCGACTTTAACTCGTGAGAAAGTTTT
The DNA here is from genome assembly GCA_000484575.1 of Olivierus martensii. Lineage (NCBI taxonomy): Eukaryota > Metazoa > Arthropoda > Arachnida > Scorpiones > Buthidae > Olivierus > Olivierus martensii. The sequence continues at coordinate 16,704 of AYEL01090496.1, forward strand.
GATAATGAGTTTAATAAATTATATATATATAAAAAAAAATTCGGTTAAGTATATTTTGTTCTTAGTTTTAACATATTTTAAATATTTATATTTCCAGATTTTAATTTAATGGAGCGTGATTAATGTTTCAAAGCTGCTAAATCAGATATTTTGCGAAATATGTTGTTTGGCCTTGAGTTTGTCGAGCTATATATAGATATTTCTCAACTTCATAAATTACAAAGAAAGAAAGAAAAAGCAACTCCTTGCTATTGTATAAAATTGCAAAGATTTTAATATCGTGAATCGTTATTTTTTGAGTCCCTTTCAGTACTGGCGATACGGAAAAAAAAATGTTTTTTTTTTCGGATCCGTCCTGAGTATCGTAACCTACGATTTAAGAATCCCGCGAGAAACTTAACTCCGTTTAAAGAAAATAAAAATTTGCATTTGATTTTTTTAAATGCATAAAAATAAAAGAAATCGAAGAAAATTTGCATTTAATAATCTGTATTCACTTATCTTTTTATACTTTTAATCAGTAATGTGTGTATCCTGATTCGATCGCTGACCTTTCATCGCAGCTACAGGTACACAACAGCCGTCAACTGTTACAGAAAGGGAGATTTAGAATATGGCACGAAAATACGTGATGTAAGGCTGTGTTTCTGCCATCCATCGATTATCGCCCCATCTGCGTCCAGCACTATCAGCTACGGAGAACTAAATATGAACTATACATTATATTTTCTGATAGGCATTGCACGCGATGACACGTGTCCAGGGTACGTAATGTGTCCAGGTGCTGTGTTTATTGTTCGAACAGATAGTTCCACGAAGGGGAAGTATACGGGGGTAAAGGAAAATTAACATGGAGGGGGTTCTAATTTCTGTTTGTTTATGGCCTTTGGAGCGTTTCCTAGAAGGGTTACTTTTTCCGTAACCGAGCTATACTGCATATTATCACGTGATGGCTGAAAATACTAATATAGCATATCATAATACATGAAATCAGAAATGGTTCCAGGTTCTACCGCTTCCCATTAAACCGAACTGGAATTTACTTCCGAAACCTATCGACAATTCTTAATGTTTGTGTGCTTCGTGGCATGTATAATAGACCACCAATGCATTTATATTACCGTACCAGGTAACAACTGTGACATATAAAATAGATTTGAACCCGACCTTCATAGCAGATTAGCTTAAATCCATCATGGCTAAAAGATAATATCGCCATTGAAAGATCATCAAACTATCAAAATATATCGTGGTACGCATTTAGGAAACTCATCACGTCATTAATTTTTTTTTTTTTTTTTTTTATCTTATACAATATGTATAGCTTACAAGTTTAACTTTTTAAACGATCACGACAATGACAATATGGAGAATTTTGAGGCTACGATTGGAATTGTGGGACGCAATCTAATTATGGAGAAAATTAAAAAAGGTAGTTAGGAATGGGTACAAACTGTGACGATTTGTTATGAATACAAATTCAGTGGTATCTGATATTTTGTTTCGAGATTAATGATACATTCGCTAAGTGCATCTTGTCTGCAGGACAGTTGGTTGCCACAGCAACTATTATGCCAAAATACCAAAGAATAATATCTTTCCCCCTCCTATTTAAATTATACATTTATATATATATCTGTATACACATGGATACAGTTTGCACATGGATATATATATAAATTGATTAAAACTGTCAACTGGATGGATAATATCTGGATTAAAGTAACAGCATGGGGTTATAAGCATAAATATTTATGCATAAACACAGCACCTGTTTTAAAATCGGTGTGCTTATGTAATTTTCGGACCCGGATACAGCTGCACTATTTATACCAATAACTGTCACTCGGTCTATTATTAATAATTCTCAACTCGGTATGATGTAAAAATGACATTAAGAAGCGAGATTAACTTCAATCGTTCCACTGCGGGGAAATGAGGTTTGGGAAAAATAGAAATGAGCCGTGATAGAAAAATTAAAAGATTTATATTTACTGTCAAGGAGAGGAAGAAAAAAAAATTAATTAATACGTTTGTTTTGACATTCTTAGTTATTAACTACTACTAATGAATTTTGAAGAGATTATTAAGTGCTTGCTCAATAACCTTATTAAATTGGATTTTTAATTTTTATGATGCAAATTAATGAATATTTCCGAGTGTTTTATTCACTCTGATTTTTTTTTTTTTATTTTTATAGTTTGGATCAATTTATGTAAACTGCATACTGATGAGTTTAGCTGATGCCAGCTTAATATGTTTAGACTAACTATTTTATCACCTGTTTAATTTGGTTTAGCAACTGCAAGTTTCATGTTTAAGAAAGTATTTTGGGAGTATTTTATCCTTAAACTTCTCGTCGGTCGGATGAATACTGGAAAAGCTTCGGCTTTCCGCTTGGAGAATCCGGGATCGAATCCCAATTTTTTTTTCCAGGAGCGCCTGAGTTCGGTCATCGATCTCCATTCTTCTCTGTTGCTATATAACTCATTGCATAGTTTTAAAAATGGAGAAAAATAACAGTAAAAAGTCTTTTGCTTGAGAGTAAAGTTTATCGGAGATATTCTGAAACAAATCTAACTAAAGTTATGGGACCAGTTTTTAAAACACCGTTTATATTTGAAGTCTTATTAATAAAATTTTGTATTTATTGTCGCTATGGAAACAAATTACGCTCATTTTTTTGGCATTTACTTGTAGGAAAATTTAATCTATAGGAAAATATTAGTTTACAAAACCAGTTGCAGTCTACTTATTCCATTAATAATGAAAAAATTCTAATGGCATAATGCTGTACTCTTTAACTTTTTTCCAACTAGAAAAAGGATCGATTCTATTTTTCCCATTTTTACTTATTAGTATTCGTTCAAGGTGTTCAGAAGAGCTATGATTACACATATTTTCGTGTCTTTCCGATGACAATAAAGCCGAAACATTCGCTAAAAGCAACAACTTCTAAATGATTCATAATCATGTTCGTATATAGCAACATGCAAAGGTTTATTGTTATGTTCTCGTTTATTTATAAGTTATTTAAATTATTATTTTGGAAGAAAAATAAGTGTTGCGAGTTATATTTATGGGAGATTATAATGCAATCCACTAAAAAAAAATTCTTTTGCAATTTTTCGGCAATCGAAGATTATTTTCTGTTGCGTTATCGTTATTTTTATGTTAATTAAAAGTTCTCTTAGTAAAATAACTGTAATTAAGTTTTAATCGCATTTAAATCGCTAAAATTAACTTAATAAGCGTAATTTTGCGTGTATCGATTGCAAATGTCAATCAACTCTTCTGCGAAAATAAACGAAAATTATAATTGAATTAAATTTATAATAAATTTAAAAGATAAATATTGCTACGTGCTTTCATTTTATATAAATAGTAATGTTACTTCCTCATGATTTACTAATCTGTACTCTAAACATCGCTCCTTCGAGAGAGAGAGCGGCGAGCGAACTCGGAATATACTCGGAAAATTTATTTTTTATTTTTTTAGCCCGATAATGGAAATTGGATTCCGTAACCATTTAAAGAAACAGAAAAGAAAATTACATATTTAATGATCCGAATCTATTCTAAAATCGTTTTGTAAACTTTTGTATCCATTAAAAGCACGCACCAAAAAAAAAAAAAAAAAAAAAAAAAAAAAAAAAAAAAAAAAAAAAAAAAAAAAAAAAAAAAAAAAAAAAAAAAAAAAAAAGTTTATCGAAAATAAAAATTGCACTGGCAACATTGCAGGGTAAATCGCTTACGTAAAAATAAATTAATTGGCATAAAGTTACTTGTTAATGCATTAAAAAGATATTTAATATTTATAAAACGATTCGTTTTTAAAAATTCACGAAGATAGGAGCTTTATAAACTGGCAGAACTCGTAAAAGAGAATGTTTAATGAATGCTGCAACAAGAAGTTTTTTGTAAAAATGTATAAAATGCATCCAGGAATTACTAGACGAGTAAGTACAACCAATTTAAAAGATGGCAAAAACTACAAAAGGGAATATTTATCTTTAAAACCTATCAAAAACTGTTTGTAATCTTTTTAATTCCGACTTAAAAAATTTATGATGATGGCGGCAATGATCATTCTTCGGTTAATTGTTATTCACACAGAAAAATACACACATTCGTTAAATGGTTTCTAGTTTTATAAAGTAGTAGTGCCGTTCATAAATTATGAATAAATGACAAATGATGTGAAATTTCATTTATAATGGTTTTTAACATCGTTAATTATTAAGTAAGTGTAGATTTAAACGGGAAATTTTTAATGAGATATAAAATTTATAAAATCGAACGAATGTCGTGACTTTAAGCCGTAGGGTCTTTTTTTGGTACATTAACGGATATTAACTTTCTTAGCAAGATTCGCTGTTAGTTAAGGTTGTCCCGAATTAATTGAAAACATGTTTGTAGATTAGCTATGTGAAAACTAAGATTGTTTTTCGGTCTAATACCCGTACCGAGTCCCGAACAGTTTTGGAATTCCTTTAATATGTGAATTGCAGCATTGATCTGAAGCGATGCCATCATAAAAAGTTTGACAGGATGACATCTAAGACTTCTCAAAAGTTGGTATAGCCAAAACTTAATACCTTTTTTTCCTTTTTACTTATATATTCGGGGAATTTCGCGACTAGCTGTAATTTTATGTATTGTCACGATGCACATTTATAGTTGTTTAAACAAAAGTTGTCCCGCAGATTAAATTAACTCGTATTCTTTTTTTTAAATTTCGTGCGTCGTCCTTTTTCTAAAAAAAAAGAAAAAAAATTAAACTGCCTTTATTAATGCGGCATAAAAATATATAGAGAAATTTATATACTTAAACCCAAAAGTATAAATAATTATAATAATAAACCTCTTCTTAAAAATTTAATAGCTTGGCCCTCTTCTTTGACAAGATGATTGATGTGTTGGATGGAATTTCATTATCTTAAAGCAACTTGGAATTTCCAAGAATCCTTTATGACGTGGATCATGTTGGAGATCCGCTTTCTTTCCAAATCTGTTCCCTGATTGTTGGCAATAATCTTATTTTTAAAGTATAAAACCTTTTACAAAATAACTTTACTATTACCAAAATAAATTATTTATAATTGAATCTAACCCGTCATAAAAAATATATATATGATCGAATTTTATTTAAATGATGGATGAATGTAGAAAAACTAAAAAAAAAAAAAAGATTGCTATTTTAATCCTCTATTGCATAATTTTTAGACAGAAAATTCGTATTGGAGTATCAATGATAAAAACACAGTTAGATAAGACCTAAGGTTTATATAGTAAATCCACCTTGGGTCTTATCTTAATTGGTAATAAATCTAGCATTTGCTCTTGGTTTTATGCTTCACATATACCTTTTTTTTTCCTAAATTAAGAATTATTGTAGACATAAATATCATAAACGAGAGTCATTCTAGCAACGTGAACTTAAAAAATATATATATTTGTTTTTTTAAGTATTTAAAAAAAAAGGTTAATGAAAGTTTCTCAATTAGCATTTACAATTGCGAAAACCTTGAGTACATTTATTTGCATTATTTACGCATTATAATTGTTCGGAAGGCAGAAAAAACATTCCTTTTTGGAATTTCTAAGTAATGTCATTTAAAATGTGCTTGGAATATTATTTCCGATGTTGATCTTGAAAGTAATTTTCCCGACCTTGTTATACAGGTCTGTACTTCATTTTTCGAACAGATAAAAATCTCAATTTTCAAGGATCTACTATAGAAAATGATATATTAATATTAAATGTTTATATTAAAAATTTAATAATTCAAATTCGATTTAATTATTTACGAACTTATTTTGCTTAAACGACTGCATATGTTTGCACGTGATATAGAAAAATTTCGTATTCTAAACATGTTCGAGTGCATTCGGTAGATCTACCTTCCTTTTTCTTCCTCTTTTTTTTTTCTTTTTATTTGGCATTTTCCCAAATTATTTCGGGTCTGCTTTCTCGGTTGTCCTCCACTCCTTTGTGTTGTTTTCGAGGACTGAAACCACACCATACTGTTTCATGTCTTCAGTTAATCGATCTAGCCATTTCTTTGGTCTTTTCTGCTTCTTTTGCCATCAACCACTATCAAAACATAGCCAGAGTTTCTCCTTCTATGGTGGCAAAATCATTTAAGTGCTTTATATGGTATTCCTTCATGTTCAGTTAATCTGATCTTAAAACGACAAAAATTCTGAAGGGAATCTTCGAAAATGAATATAAATACAAGTTTCGATCGTGGATTATATATTATTTATCATTTTAAATTTATATAAATGATCCAAAAATCACAGGGAAGTTTAAAAAGTAAACAAGTTTACCAAAAATTAAATATTTATAATATACTAGGTTTTATATAATTAAAAACTAAGGGTTTTTCCCCCTTTGCTGAAGAAATTGAATTAGGATAGTTTCTTTCGTGATTGAACGTTGACTGTTGATTTATTCGTCGTCTCTGAAGATTTCTTTTTATAAGTTTGGGTAGGAGTTATTATGATGCTAAATTAAATTTATTTTATGTATCTTAAGTTCTTCCATCTATAAAATAAATAGTAATGTGTTTGTTTTATTAATATTTATTGTGTTTGCAAGAAATCTGTATCTGTGCTAGTTGAAACTATTTAGACTCCTCTGCACGGATCGAATACAACTTCATTTATTTTTTTTAACCTCTCGAATATTTATGATAAATTGGATTAATCGTAAAATTGATCTATGTCGTGGTGACACACTTCAGCTGGTACAGATAGGACCTATCGTTGCCGCTTATCTAAGATCAAAACTGTCACCTTAGAAGAGTATTATGCCTTTATACTTTAATGGCTTAAGGAAAGATCACTTAACCGATTAAAATTAATCGATTATTTAAACTATCCCGAAATTATAGTAACCAGATTCATATATGCTGTAGAACCCAATTTAATTTACTTTTTAAGTCCAACATGATATAATTTATTTTTTTTAAATTAACATCAAATTTGAATGAAAAAATAAAGGAGATGCTGTTATTTACAGGGAGTTACAAAAGCATTGAAAGTCATTTATCTTCCTAAGATTAAAAGATCAGTTAATATCTTGTCGCTGTTTAAAATTAAGTCGTTACCAGTATCATATTTATTTTTATTTAATATAAAACATAGGGACCTAAGTTATTGTCAAAGAATCCGACACTCCCTAATCCAGTAGAAAACAGAAATTTGCTTTTTATACAGTCCATAAAATTCAATCCCATCCAAAATCCCGAATAAGTTGTATAATGCACAGCGGACCAATAAAACTTGGGGATTTAAAAAAGAACTCATTAAAAAGGAAAAATATTATTTAATTCATCAAAAGTTCGGTAGAGTAAAAGTTGATCCATAATCTCATTACACTTTTAACCGTTATTTAGAATCTCCTTTAACTCCAAAGTAGTTTATCATCTTCAAGGCACAAATCGACTGCAAAGACCATTATCTACAATCCACTGACACTATCAATACCTTTCTTTAGTATTTTTTCAACATCTGCCAGAATCAATCTACACAATTACACAAAAAACTGAGCTAAAGTTTTCCATATACTCAAGAATCGGAATCTCCTAAGTACTCTCGAGAGTATTACGCACTCGTAATTACTGCACAATCTGCACAATCTCATATATACTGTAACTATCAGCTTATCGAATAGCTACTTAATGGTTTTTTTTCCTTTAACATCACATTTATTTCCGATTCTGTGTAGTTATCACGTAAAGCTTTCGTGACAGTGGGGGTATTGCAAGTTTATGTAATATTAACCTTAATAGTGTGTTATTCCCCTTCTCTCTTTTTTATTTTCGTTCGGTCCTGCCCTTTTTCAAATAGTATTATTGATTAGAAAGTTATTTCAACTAGAAAAACTGATATTACGACTAATGTTTTAGTGTTGTCCGTTTTGACGGATAAAATAGAAAATAGCATGTACACTATATCCTGTCGTGTGTGCTAAACAATTACAGAACTTGCACTCGTATCTTATACAAAACTATCTTTAAAATGTTTTATTTCTCCTTTCCTGAACTTACACATTCTCTCAAGAGCATTGACATATAATCATTCAAGTGCATAAAATATCAAACATAGCGTCTTATAATTTAATATCTGTCACGAGTATAATACGATAAAATTTATATCATAAATACTTAATAATATTTTACATCCTTAATTATGTTATAGTTTGTAGGTTTCATATTATTTTGGTTTGATAATAGATTTAAATAAAGTAAACCAGAATTAATTTACGGTCGTATTTTATATATTTGATCAATTTCAGATAATTACATTAAAGTGCAACTGATTATTTAGTTAATTATATTTAAATAACTATTGTGTAAGTGATTACTTGTCAGTTGCATTATTTTTAATTGTGAGAAGTAAAAGACAATTTAAATAATTCTGTTACATCTTGTATGTGTTTTACTTAATTGTCTTTTACGTAAAATATGTAACTGATTTAAAATAATCAGTTGTAAGTAATTAACTACTATGTAACTGATTACTTGTCTGTTACACTATTTTTAATTTCAAGAAATGAACAATTACTTGCAAATACCGTAGATTACTTGTCTTTTATTTTATGCAACCGATTAAAGTGATCAATTGCATTTAAATAATCGTGTAACTGATTATCATTTTAAAATAGCCTATTACCCATTATTACGTCATTTACGCCATTTTTAATTTTGAATGACCACACTTGTATCCTGTTACGTTGTAAAGAATGTAACAGGTTATTAATGTAGTAACTGCTAACTTAAATACTCTGTTACAATTTAGTAAACTATTTCTTATAAAATGTAACACACACATTAAAGAATGTATACAGTATTACATTTTAACGAATGTAACAATTGTTTTATTAGTAAATGTTACATTTTTTTATTTAAACGTAATAGAGTACTTGTCATTTTCAGTATTAAAAATAATTAATATATTATTAAAAAATAACAACAGATAATAATCAGTTACACAATAATCGTTTAAATGCAATTGATTACTTTAGTTAATTATATTTATTGCTATAATAAAAGTAAGTAATTATCGATGACTAACAAATTTATTTGTTAAAAAATTGCCTTTTAAATAAGCCCACGCGTAACGAATATAATTTATTTAGAAAATTTATTCGAAATATTCCAAAAGAAAAATAGTAATCTACTTAATTAGTAATCTGTTGCGTTTTGAAAATTAAAATATAAAATAATAAACAACGTTTAAATGTAAGACCGAGTTCATTATAACTTATAAACTTAACAAGAATTTAAAAATTTTTCTCGGATGCCAAATTTTCTTTTTTCTAACTCGAAACCGCACTATACATAAATAAGAGAAGTAAATATTTATTGCTGAGTTTACTCTTTTCTAGAAATCAATGTAGTGAATAGCACCATCTGGTGGATGGTATCGTTATAAATATAATTCTGCTATTTTCTTAACTGTTGCTATTCTAATAACCACGCCTACTTATTTAATGGATTGTTAGCTTATCTTAATTAAATTTGCATAATTCATTCTCGATCTATGGACAAGGAAGAGTGAGTTTTTTTTATTTTATTTTCTTTTATTTTTTTTAACTTTTACCTAGTGTAAGGTATTAAGAATTAATATATGCAGGACACGTTTATGTAGACTTTTTTTAAACAACTCGTTAAACACGTAAATTATAAAAATTTTTCTCTTTTTTAAATTTGATAATATTGACGTAATTATAAGCGAGATAATTACCAAAGTTATTCGTAATTTCTTTCGTTTTTCTTTTTGTATACGTAGTCAATATATATATATATAAAGTTCATTTTGAAGTGATTAACTTTTTTCTATATAGGTCTATATGAATATATTTTTTTCAAGTTTGAATTATCGAGAATTAATTTAGTTGTAATATTCTAATATATATATATGCCCTTTTTTATTTGTTTATAATTTAATAGGGTGACTAGTTTCAGTTAAACTATATTAGTCAGGTGATTTAAGAGATTGTATTTTGGCACTTACGTCAGTTGTAAACTTCGAAAACTTTAGAATAAATTTTTTTAAAGTTGTTAATATTCGTGTTTGTATTTGGATCTGTGTCAAAAATGCCGAACAGATGGTACTCAGCGGGTTAATTATTAGAAAATATTTCTCAATACTTATATTTTATGATGATTTTTATAAACGCTTAGTGTTGTTTATAATGCATGTTGTCTACAGTAATGATTTTAAGAAATAATTTTAACTGTCTAGTTGATTTTATATCGTTATCTATATGTAAGAGAGTAGTAATAACTTTTCGTCAAAACAAAACTTTAAAATCAAGTTTATCTCTTCATATCTTTTAGAATAAGTGATTATCATTAATGTTAAAAAATTATATTTTAAAATTTTTTCATAGTCTGTTCTTATCTGTATAATATTAGTCAGTATTCTGTAAACACAAAAGATAGAACAAGTGCTTATACAAGGTTATATATTATATTGAAAACAAACATCCTGTTTATTTAAATTACCATCTGTAAAATACATTTTTGCATATATACAGTGTATACATAAAAAATATATATAGTATATTTTTTGATATACTGTATACAGTATTTAAAACATCATCGATTGTGAATGGGAACAAACTGTTTTAGATATATAATATTTTATTAAACATATAAATGTTCTAATTTGCATACAAAACAGAATAGATTATATTGTACAATAGTGAAAACTATTGTGTATCACTGTAGTGAGATGATTAGTGTACAATGCATTTTGAAGTATGTTGCGCACCTGAAGTAACTTAACCTATTTAAATGAAGGAGCTGTTTGATTATATTACTGGGAGTATCCACAGAACTATGATAACGAACTCCCCTTTAAATAATGCGTTCGAGGTTCAGCATATTATTTTTATAATTATTTTTTGTTTATAATACTGTAGTAAAGGTAGAACTCGACGTGAATTAATAAGTCATCCTGCTGTTTTATAGCTCTAATTATTTAAGTATTCATTTTTTTATTGTTGTACAGTATTTTTATATAAATAATGCGTATAAGCCCTTTATATGTAAGTAAGATATTTAATTCTGTAATAAAAACAGTACAGTATTTTTATGTATTTTCGCTGTTTATCAGAATAGAGATGCATTAAAAATAGATTAACGTATGTTCTATCAACCGTGTTGTCCCCTCAAAATCTTTCAGGATAAAAATTTGGATTTCTAGCACAGTATAAGCTTTAGATATGTAACATATCAAAAATATGGTCAGCTTATCAGACAATTTAGGGAATTAATATTACACGTGCAGATTATTATTTTCGTGTGGTTTATATTACATAAACTACAAATGTTTTCCTTCTTAACTTTACGTTTTATGCACAGTGTGTCGTCATAAGTGGAGTCAAATTATTCAATACATACTACGTTAGTCTCAAATATCATATTTTATTACAAAATTGATTTTCTCAAATTTATAATGAAATATATTTTATTAATGATTTATTTATCTTCGTTATTTTTTGAGTTTCAAAGAATATTTTGTTCGTAAAAAATTATTTACATGATACAAAAATAATTAAATTTTTTTCATAATGATCCCTTATTATTTTAGAAATAGGAAATTGTAGATTATTATTATTATTATTATTATTATTATTATTAATTTAAAATTTTCCACTATAATAAGGATGTAATATTTTCAGATTTTCCTGATATTTATGCTATAAATTCTATATCCAATCTGAAGATATATTAGATTATAGATTCTTCTAGGCACTTCCACCTTTAGATCCTAAATCCTCCATCGCATCTGTTTAAATTTAGTTCATAATAATAGGTACTACGTTAGATTTTAGATCCATTCTGACAGCTATTCTACATCCTAGATTCTCTCTGTCACATAAAGATCTTTACTTAAACCTCCTCTGGATTTTATATCCTTGGCAGCACTTACTCTAAATCCACGATTATTTGTTTTATTCCGAAATCTATAAATATTAATGCAAATTTTCTTATAATAATTAAATCGTAATTTATAAAAGGTTGGTTGGTTTTTTGTATTTGGATATCATATGACTTACGATTTTTCTTTATTTTTTTGGAAATGTTATCTACGGATAAATATGACTATATATAGGTCTTCTGTGTTTTTAATACTCCCTCACTGCCAGTTTGTTTTTCTTTCTGTTTTTTTTTTTTTTTTTTTTAGTTTGATTTTGAAATTTTTGTTTCACTCCCCTCTGCTATAAATCATTAAATTTACAGCCCAGAACATTCAGTACATTGTAGACTCGTAGTTGAATATTTTTCAAAGATCTCCTTGTTTAGACACGTTACATAAAGTTTAATATATATATTTTTTCTAATCGCACACGATTCATTTAATTTTTTAAGTGATTTATTATCTTTTTTTTAGTCGTGCCTTTTTAGCAAGACGAAAAAAAAAAAAAAAACAATTATTATCTTTTTTTTAGTCGTGCCTTTTTAGCAAGATGAAAAAAAAAAAAACACTTTTAACAACAAGATACATTTGGCTTTAATTTCAATTATTGCCTAGCTTAATATTTGTCTGTACAGCGAACATAAATAGGACGTACTACAATTGATATTTAACTGAAAGATCAATAAGGAAAGAACGGTTTTCCTTTTACGTCCAATGCTTTAATCATAAAATATAGATAAGATATAGATTATAAGTGATCAATAATTGTTGTTTGTTTCATGCATTACCTTATTAAAGAATTATATGGAACATGTTATATTTACATCATTTCGTATACGATAATAACATTAGTAGATTGGAAAAGCGATGAATTCGAATTCATTTGCGCTTCATTCAATCATTTATATATTACACAGTTTATAATTTCATTAATTTTCGAGTGGCGGATTCGTATTCTAACCTACAAACAAATCCTAAATATGAAATGAACCCAATCTCCATGTCGTGTTTACGCTTTGTCTTAAAGCAGAAGATAGTCTACTACTTTCATGCATGGCCACAGCTATTGCAAGGGTCTAATCAGTGGCGTAATACATTCATGTTTGTCATTCGTCCAACAAACACATTAACGTATTAATTGCTTATAAAGTTAGTGAACAAGAATGGAATCTAATCTGTAGAATATTTTGCTGGATCTATACGAATATAATACCACGCTACTACTAGCACCGCTATTGATTAAAATTTATTCTTTATGTAGAATCAATGCACTTTTAACCATCGATGATATGGAAAGAAAGAAGAAAAAACAACAGGCAAAACACGTGTTATTGAATAATTCATACTAGAAAAATCGTATTGCAGAAAAAATAATGTTTAAAAATTTAATTTGTCGGTATTTTCGACTTTAAAAATTTTTGTTTATGCTTAAGTAATTATATTCTAGATCCACGTTTCGAAATACGAACCAATTAAATTGCTAAGAATGCAAGAGGGGTAGGGAGAAAAAAAAAACATTTTGCAGTTTATGAAGGCGAATCACTTTTCTCTCTTGATTTTTTCAAAAAGGGAGAAAAAAAAACATTTTGCAGTTTATGAAGGCGAATCACTTTTCTCTCTTGATTTTTTCAAATAAAGTTATTAAGTGCTTTCAATCTCTATAATCAAGAGAAATTCTTGCTCTCGAAAACATTTATTAGCCGGTAAGACCAATAATAAAACTGCTGACAAATCAAATTATTAAAAATTATGCACAGGAAGAAACAACCTCCTAATAACGTTATTAATATTAAGAGAGGCCAGTTCAGCTGTCAACATACGTTTATTAGCAAGATCTAGCAAAGGTAAAGAAAAATTGTTATTAAAATAATAATAAATTATCAGTTTTACACTATTAAATAATTAAAATAATAAACTTTAAATAGGATTAATAAATTATTCCAATCATCATTTTTTTTTTCCATCTCTGCTAAGAGGAAACATTTCTTTATGCGACTTTATAATTAATAAATTGTTCATAAATTAGTATAAATTATGTTAATTAAAATAAATCAACATACATTTATGAGAGTACAGATATTAATACAAAAATAAAACATGGTTTATAAATAAAAAAGAAAAAAAATTGCTGAATTAGTTTCTATCTGCAAGTTTTTTTTTTTTAATAATTTAATTATAGAGGTAAGTCGAAACGATACAGAAAACAATACCATAAAACATGGTTTATAAATAAAAAAGAAAAAAATTGCTGAATTAGTTTTTATCTGCAAGTTTTTTTTTTTAATAATTTAATTATAGAGGTAAGTCGAAACGATACAGAAAACAATACCACGTTCCCATCTTTATTATTAAGTTAGATGACATTTTGTTTCAATTACACAGAGAATAATTTGTATAATAATAGAAACATTATTTTAAAAATCAGAAGTTAGATGACATTCTGTTTCAATTACACAGAGAATAATTTGTATAATAATAGAAACATTATTTTAAAAATCAGAGAAAAATAACATCTGCATTGTAAGATGACAATGACGTGACAAAAAACACCCACCTTGCATATATTAAGAATGATTAGTAAGATCGCGTGTTATTGATAGGCAGTTAAGAAAAATAGTAAAAATATATATATGTATACGTACATATACATATACATATATATATTCAATTCTTTCCATCATTAATTATTGATATTAATTCGAATTTATGTTGTTTTCTTCCTTATTGATCCGTAACGTTCTATTTTGGCATACTTTATTTTTCCCGAATGTATTATCAAAAATATGTGAACGTTAGACATGAATTACGGCATTAATTGTATGTTGTGATGACATCATCGAAATAACATTGGTCGGTTCTAATTAAATGACCCAATTATTAATCTCTATTGTTTTTAGTAAGGCTAAATTTCTCAGGTAATACAGTGTAAGATCTCAAAAAAAAAAAAAAAAAAAAAGGAAATGATTAAGATTATTAAAACCCCGTAACGGAAAGTAAAAAAAAAAAATACGATTTTAACGTTTATTAAGCCGAAAAACATATTTTTGAGGTGATATTTTTCGCATTAAAAAAAGTTTTCCGAGTTAAACGATACAGATCTCGTTTTGAATGCATCGTTTGAACATATACTGTTATTTGTATCACATTATTAACATATACAAGATAGTTAATCATCATAATAGACCTTGTTCACGTTTGAACGACGTAATATGTTTAATGTAGGTCTTAACAATTGTTATGCTTTAGATAAGTTTTTCTGACTTAGATAAAAATCAAAAGGGGATCTTTATTCATTTATTAGTCTTTTAAAAAAAAATAAAAAATAAAAAATTCTTTAATTTATTCAAAATGGCGAATTAAATGCGGGTTATTTTTCTCTTTTTTCCTTCTAAAATGTTTTATGTAGTTTAACGAAATATTCCTTTTGGTTTGAATAAAATATGTCGTAAAATCAGCTCCGAAAAAAATATCTCGAAATTTTGAGTGCTGTTTTATGATGTGTAGTTTATTGTAACATTAAAATTTTTAATCATTGTTTCGAATTTTTAATACATTCCTCTTATAAGATGGAAGTTAAATGACAATCATATGCTGTTATAAATCTTTTGAAAGGATCTCTTAACATTTAAACTTGTCATAAATACATTAAGTAGACAGCTTGGCGTCAGATTTCGAGAAAAGCGTAACAAAAAAAATGCGAATCAGTATAAAAAAAAACTTTTCCATTCCTTTACAACCTAAAGATCATCAAGTGATGCGGGTTCTGATGACGTCATGAACAGCAACAACGTATCAACCAATCGGTGTTTCGAGGACGAGTTCATTATAGACGAAGAGAATGTAGATGTTATTTATTGCATTAAAACTCGTTAAAACTTATTTTTGTAAACTAGAAAATAAAACTAATAATGGTTATTTATTATTAAAAATGAATTCGTTACTAGTTAATCGATTAAACCAGTCGAAAGTAACATTATAATATATCTGGAATGCTTCCCTCCCTGCGGCTAGTGGATCTTTCCTCAGCTGATATTTGACTGTCGCGTTGTAGTGGATAGTGTTCGAGCAGCTTCGAACGGGATAAGAAGATGAGTGTTATCCTGAGGTAGTGTCGTCCTTTGTCTACATTAAATCGGCAAAAATGGCACAAAATCATTACAAGTAGACATAAAACAACTTGTTGAGAAGTTAAATGACGATTTTGTTCCGTTTTAGGTTGGTGATTTCCAAGAAAACGTCTATTTTGATGTAGGCCTAACGAAGGCGAAGTCGACCAAGTTGTCAGAAAAGAACTGCAGTTTTTCCGTCTTATTTTTTATATTTTCCGATTCTGTTTGGTGCTGAAATGCTTAGATATTTGACGCAAAAACTTCGAACTCAATCTCTTAACGAAAGTGAAGCATTCCAGTCAAAGGTAAGACTACTTTAAGCAGCTTTTTTTATTTTCTTGATTTACTTGTTTAGAGCTAGAGTACGTCTAGATTACATGTTAGAACCTACATATTCTTGTTCATTAAAAAAAAGAAAGAAAAGAAAAAAGATAGAAACATTTATATATAAAATGTTTGAGTTTTACAAGCCATGAAATTGGGAAAAATCGCATTTTAGAATTCGAAATCGATTTTGACGGTCTTGACATTTTCTACTTCCACTTAAATATTATGTTCTTTTTCTTGTTAATAAATGAATATAATCCGAAAAATAATGATTTTAAAACATTTTGTTAAATGAATCTCCAATCGATTCTCTATTTCTTCTAATTAATTATAAGGACACGAAATTTTGTATTCTGGATTGAAACGATGAATATTCAAAATGTCAAACTGTCATGTTTTCATTAAATGAACTTTATCATGATTGTATATAAACTACACGTACTAAAATTCTCAGGAAAAATAACACCAAAATAATGATAAAGTGAATCTTATCTTAAAATAAAAGGAGAAAAAATGCTGATTCAAAAATGTAAAAATTTGTTCAAAAAACAAATGTTTAAAAATGTTTTCGATTACTTTAGTTTTCATTGTAAATAACTTTAATACAACGTAATTTTTTTTTTTTGAGAGGATTTTTTTTGTTTAATGGTTAATATATTATGAACCATTATAAGTTTCAATTTTAACTATAAAATTTGTCTAGTTATTTTAATTAAAAGAATTCAATATTTATCATACAATAGAATGGTTATCAATATCTGGAAAATTATTCATGCAAAAATTGTTAATTGGCATAAAAAAATATGCAGTACAGTTTAAACAATGAAATAATTTTTTTTTGGTTTCTGTGATGATATATATAGTATTGTAAGAATTATTTTCCTTCAAATCAAAATTTACTGAATAAGTTATGCAATTGATACTAATAATTTGAAATTTTTTAACATTAGATATTTTTTCTTCTCCATTCTTCAAAAAATTCGTCTGGTTTTATCATATTGATCACAGCACATCATCTGATATTTCCTTTATAGTGTAAACTGATTTTTATTCTGTCTCTTACATTTAATAAATTAGAATTGCTGAACCAAAAATAAATAAATGCCTGATTTACATTCTTGTTACAAATATAGGTCAATGCATGTTGATACTAATGAATAATTATTCATTGAGAAGTTAACAGATTTAAAAAATGTTAAATTTACCAGAAACTATAAATAATTAGGTTATATTTCTTTTAAACCTCTTGAAAGATCTTTTTAGACAAAAGTAAATATAGTATTTCATCATTTGATATTAAGTTAAATCAGTTGTCATTAAATTTTTCATTTAAAATCAATTTTAATATATTTTAAATTATAAAGTTTTAACTATAATCAAATTGCTAATAAAATTACACTGTACCATTTATAATTCTAATGTATAAATTTATACATTTCTTGAAGGAACATGCTACTGGTATGAGAAGAAATACATTGAATATACAAATAATTTCAATGGGGGGGAAGTTGGCTATTCTTTAAGAAAAAAATACTTGAATAAAAATGCATAAATTTTTGAAATCAATCAAAAAATGTATTTTTGGTGAATTTTAATGATTTTTTTTCTTTTGACTGGAAAATTTCAGTGTAAGTAATCTTTCATAATTATCTAATTTAAAAAACTTTAATGTTTGAACTTTATTAATAATGTGTGAAGATGTTTTCTAATTCATTTAATTTTTGATCCGTTGAATATTTAAAAAAAAGTTAATTTTTTACTTTTGAATAAGAGATTAAATTTAATAATTGTTTTTATTTTGAACCATTAAAATTAGTTTAAGGGTTTTCTTGGTGCTCAAGTTTTGACAGTTCTGTTTTGTTTTATTTGCTCATATTAAGATTGCAGTTAAGAATGAAGGCAATACAGATTTTAATTGTTATATGTAGATATTGCATTATTAAATACTTTTAGGAAATCTTGATTATGAAATTTGTAATTAAGAATTAAGTTATATTAAAATATATCAAATTGTGTTAGTGTCACTGTTATTTTTTTTTACTCTCAAGGCCTTTAGCAAAGTGACTATTTCTATTCCTAATTATAATTATTAATTTAATTTTTTATAGCTAATGTAGTCTGAGACTCTGCTAGCAATTAATGCTGCTGACATTAGTGCATTATATTTATAATCTAAAAATAATATATTTACACACAATATATATTATTATTTTTAAAATGTTGATATTTGTGATTTAAAATTTAATAATTTTTGATGAATAAAAATTTTATAAAAAAAAAATTATTTTAAAGTTGGTTTATATCATAAATTTCTTCAGTTGGAAACATATATACTTCTTTAATACATATTCAATATTATTTTGAATACTGTTAATTTGACATAGTAGTAATTGAAAACTTTGGTAAAAGTATATTCTTGAATTTAAACTACTGTATAAAGAATATATGTTAGTACACACACACACACACACACACACACACACACACACACACACACACGCACACACACACACACACACACACACACACACACACACACACACACACCAGTATACACACTTTTCCCCAATGAATTAATCTAATGCAGAATCATATCAAATAAGATAAATTTGGATGCAAAAATTTCAAAGATGGAGAAAATACATGAATTTAAAATTTTTAAATATTTTTTGGCAAGTGAAGAAAATATGTAATTTGTTAGCTTCTATTAAACAAATGCTAATAAAAATTATTATAGGAACAAGTCAGTTATTTTTCTATGATGAAAATTTAAGAAAATTGATTTGTATTTAAATTGTTTTTCAGTTAAACATTACTGTAACTTGGTACACAATAGCTTGTAGTTTGTTTAGAATTTTAATTTGAATATCTATAATAATAAATTTTTTTTAAATGCTTTTTTTTAATTATGATGTATCATTTTAATTGAATGAAGTCTTGACAGCAGATAAACTATATATTGCATATAAATTTTAATTTTTGAATCATATAACTGCAATATTATAGATAAAAATAAAAGCAAACAATAAGCCAAGTAAGTAATATAAATCGTTTATTCAAAAATGTTTTTGAATAAACGATTTATATTACTTATTTGGCTTATTGTTTGCTTTTTATTTACTATCTAAAATAAGTTTTGCAATATTATAGGTATCTATATATATAAAATGCAGTTTTGTGTATGTAACTTATATATATAAAATGTAAAATATAATGTAAATAGAGTGACTCAGAAATTTAATATTAATGACACATTAATTTTAATATTTACCTGCTACTTATTATTTTAAAAACTAGATATATTTTAATTTGGAATTCAAACAAAATTTATTTTATAGCAAATTTATTTAACCATTTACTGTAGAATATTATAATTTAATAATAATTTAACTCATGATCTTTATATTCAATCTTTCAACAATCATTTTTGTAATAATCTATAATAATTGGAATTATTTTATGGAGTCAAATCAATTTTTTAAATTTTTATATTTAACAAAACTTTATGAAATGATTCAATTATTTGAATATTTTGGTGACTTTATATATGTATCCTATATGTGGAAGTAAATCTTTTGTATTTAACTATTAGTCAACATTGTGATAAAATCAGATGAGATATTCAGAATTAGAAGTTATCTATATCTACATAAGCATAGATCAAAGATACTCATTTGAGGAAGAGACTGGATGGATCTAGAACTAGTTTTCCTTCTTGATTTGTATTGGTGTTAATACATACATTTTGAAAGTTTTAGTGATTTGAATTACCTGTTAAACAGAACAAATTTTTTTTTATCATTAAAATGTAATAATTAACTTTATTTGCTTACTACATTTTTGTTCTATTAGTGACTGTTATGTAGCTAATTTATATCATTTGATTGAAGAAAAAATTCTGGATCCTTTTATAGCCTATATGCACTATATTGAAATATTGCTTGTTATATCGAAATTTTTTGCTGCAGTAATAAAACAAAATTTAGTATTCTGTAGCATTATGATATCATATGAATTGCAAATAACTAAAGAACTATCTGTAAAATTTTACTTATATTATATATATATATATTTGTTCATTTATTTTATTTTTTTAAATGAACATTTTTCACATTATGATAGCAAAAGGATCTAACAAAAAAATTTCATATATATGTCATATCTTTATATATTATTATTATATTATTACAAGATAGAACGTGTTGGAAAACCTTGCTTTTAGAATCGGACATAAATTTCAGAAAAACTAAAATATAACATCACTAATTGCTCCAAAACTAAAATATGACATCACTAATTGGTCCACTCTGTAATGTACATTATATGATAAACATAATGTTTTATACTTAGGAATGAATTTTTGGATTAAACTGATTTAGGAATGAACCTGAGGATTGAATTATGTTCATAAGTATAAAGTTAGTTGCATAAATTATTTTCCATTTTGCTAAAAATCTATTTGATAAGATCAACATTTCCATTTGTTAAGAGGAATGAATTAGGAGCTGATATACAATATTTGTAAGAAACATATGATAAAACAGTAAATTCAAAACTAGCACCATATTTCAGAAATTACTTTATTTGACAAACGTTTTCAACCCTCCTTTGAGGTCATCATCAAGTCTAATATTAACTTTTAGAAGACAAATTTACTGTTTTGCAGTAGTGCAGAAGCAGAGAGGAGATGCAAAGAAATATCATATGATAAATTTTTACAAAACAGGATATTAATTAATTTTCAAGTACTGTATGTTACTGAAGAAATAAAAAAAATCCCTTTTAGTATATGATTTTTACATGACAAATATAAAAATCTATTTTCTTTAATTTTCTTATTCTATCCCATTGAATTTGGAAATAGGGAAAAATCTTGAACTAAAAGAACATTAAAAAGTAAAAGTACTTTCTTATATTTGAATAATATATGGAATTCATATGAATATCTGATATAGATATTCATATGAATCTTAATATAAGATCAATTATGAGGTTATTTTGACTGACAAGATATTCTTTGAAAGAAATAAAACAAGAAGATGAAAGCCCACTAAAGAAAAAAAAGAAAATAGAAAAACCACAAAGGCCAAGTGATGTTCATGAAGGAAAAACTTTATTCATCAGAAATTTATCTTTTGATACTACTAAAGATGATCTAGAAAAAGCTATGTCCAAATTTGGGCCAATTAAATATTGTCTTTTATGTATTGATAAATTAACTGATTATCCTAAAGGAACTGCATTTGTTCAGTTTATAAATAAAAACAGTGCAGAAAATTGTTTAAAAGAAACAAGTGATTCCAAGAATGTAAGTTGTATTAACAGATTTTCATGATATGATATACTACTATTTAAATGCAATTTTTATTATTTTAGAAAATTGTTTTAGATGGAAGAGAATTAAATATAAGTTTGGCACTCAGTCCAGAAGATATTAAGAGATCTAAAGAAGAAAAGCAAAAAAAAGGAAAGGACAACAGAAATTTGAGATTATTATCAGAAGGATTAATAAGAGCTGGTTCTGATGCTGCAAAAGGAGTATCAAAGATGGACCTGAAAAAGAGATTAGAGGTAATAAAATTTTACTGAAATGAAAAAATATGAAAACTTAAATACTTAAATGTATTACATTGCATCTTGCACAATACATCAGAATTATTTTAATTTATGCAAATGCTTTTAATTGTGAGGTTTATATTATTATAGAAATGAAATATTGTCTGTACTAATGTATAAATACTTTTCAGATTTCAAAAATTAGAAGATTTAGATTTTATACATGAATTAAGATCATAATTTAAAAAAGAAACATTAGTCAATTATTGATAATGGCAACTAGTTGATTACCATATTGTTTGTGAAAAGAATTTAAAAAAAAGGAATAACATGAATATATATATATTGTATGATATATTCATTTTCATAATATGGAGTTTGCAGGGGTTGAAAAGTATGAATGTGCCTATCTAATATTGAAATATCAGGTCCTTGGACCAAGAGCCATTTAGACCATGTTGTTTCAGCATGGTGAATAATGATAGATGGATGTAAGTCAGGATATAGACAAAAACTAGCAGTGAGCATGAGTAAGTGATGGTCAAGTTGCAAAGTTGCGAATTTTAACGATGATCAATAACAATAATTATAAATTAACCTAACGGTCTAACGACTCTGCAATCCAGAGTTTGGCCTGAGCTCAGGCCTTAAACTAATTCTAACTTAAATATAATTAAATACAAAACAATCTAACAACAACGTAACGTCTAACTGACGAAACAAAACCGGAAATTGGAACTTATAACTAAAAGTACCGATTAAGTGTTAGAACTAAAACGAACAACGATGTTAGAAAACTTATGCTAATAAATTGAAGAAAAATTCTCAAACAAGTTAGATGATAAAAAATATAAATTTATTAGACTCAAAACACTTACTAAAGTGTTAACAAAAAGAATAAAATTATCAAAATTATCATTTGCACATTAATTTGGGATACCTTTATGACCTGTTGGCCACCCCTGACTTACATACAGTATGTGACAAAGCATGGAATTGTCCATGATTAGTCATTAAAAATTTTAAGTTAATCTCAAACACAATACTTCACGTCAACTCTCACAAGTGTCAATTCATAGGCGCCATGTTGGCATCGTCAGCGAATTTAGAATTTTATCTAAATGCTCTGCTGCTACCGGGCATTGTCAGCGAATTTAGAATTTTGTCCAAATGCTCTGCTGCTACCGGCTTATTCTGTTTTAAGCTATACTCAGCAATAAAGCAAAATTTTGGCTTTAGTTGTCTAGAGAAGGCACTATTAAGTAAGAAAGTCGTCCAATAACTTATGATGATCGACTATAAATCATCCCACGATCGACCTGTTGGCCACCCCTGACTTACAGTATGTGACAAAGCATGGAATTGTCCATGATTAGTCATTAAAAATTTTAAGTTAATATTTTAGGTTTCTGAATTTGAATGTAATCCTCATTACAAAATTTGTAAATGTTCTTCATTACAAAATTTGAAGTTACCCAGTGGTTAGAACTGGAAACTTCTATTACTTATTTTTATTATTGAACATTGATATATATGTTAGATTTAATAATTTAATTTCAAAATAAATACAAAACTTTATTTTAAATATTTTCTTGATGATGGAAAATATATTTTATATTTCAGTACTATTATTAAAAGTTTTCATTTTTTATACAGGTTGACTATCAAAAATCTGGCAATTAATATTCCGATTCCATCAGTTTTCTGGCATGAATGTCAGACTGCATTTTTAAATTTAGCGCATTGGTGCACCATTGTTTTCTGGAGGTGCTGTTTATGTTTTGATGGCCTTGTACTCCAGAATCAGATGTTTAGTCATGCTTGCAACCAGGGTTGTAAGATTGGCTTTTTTTGATGCCAGATGAGCTCTTTTAGGCTTTTTTTTGCTTATTGGCTTTTAACTTTTTTAAGGATACAGTAATGAATTAACATTCTGCAGAACTACAGCCTTTTATTTAGTTATTTAACAATAAAATTTCATTTGCTTTTCATTTAGTGTTTAATTTTATTTCTTTAAAGCATTGTACAAGTAGTCTTTTTCTGTTAAATATATACAGCATATATATATATATACATCAAAAATCCGGAATTTTCGAAAATCCAGCAATCCTCAGGTCCTGAGGTTGCTGGATTTTTGTTATCAATCTGTATATTGAAAACTTTGTTTCTTAAAGTAAATCAAATTTTTAATAAATTTTTTCCAGAATGTATCTCCAGATGTAACAAATATGGAATGCATTGAGACTGATAATTGTCCATTTATAACTCAGTTTGAATCATCTAGAAAAACAATTCCTTAGTAAATATATTTATTTATTTATTTAGATCGGAAGAGCGGTAATCTATTTTATATAGTCTTATATGAGACCCCCATATGGTCTCCCTCAATTTCAACATTAGTTCGGCAACGGATTACTGACAAATTGTGAGGCACCACTGTATTATATTGAAAAGAAATATTCAATCAACATGTGTTCTAAATTAAGTGTCAAGACATGATTACTAGTAAATTAAAAAATGGCACAAATATTACAAAATAAGGAGAAATGCATGCTAGGAATCAAAAATGAGATAAAAATACAATGGATGGATGAGATACCAAAGACAGATATTCAATATAATATTAAAATATCTAAAATCTCAATAGATTGGATATATAACACAGAAAAAATTGTAACATTAGAAGAAAGGAATTTTTGACAGGATTAAAAAAATCATAGAAGGTAACAACATAAAAGATAAATTGATAAAAACAAAAGTTCATTGGAGAGAAAGCTATTAAGAGCATATTGTCAGCTTAGAAATCCTTTCATCCTTCAAAGAATAGATAATAGTTGACAATGATGATAACTATTATAGTTAAATATGAAGTAATTTGGAATCTTTTATAAAGCATTATTATAATTATTATAGAAAATAATACAGAAATAATCCAAAGGACTATTTATTTTTAATCACAATTACATTGTGATTAAAAATAAATAGTCCTTTGGAACATTTCAAGATCAGATATTAAAAACAGAACATTTTTAGAAAAATATATCTATTTAAGAAATGCAAGAATAACATTTCAAGATCAGATATTAAAAACAGAACATTTTTAGAAAAATATATCTATTTAAGAGATTAAATATATTTAATGCTTAATAACAAATTACCAAAACTAGTTTGAAAACACATACACAAATACAGTAATTATAATCAATATTTATTTATTTATATAACACAACAGATAGTGTAATTTATAAGCTATTTCATATTTGTACTTTATCAATTTTTAATAATTCCCCAAAAGATTTTTTAGCTGCAAAATAACATTTAATAATTTGAAAATATAATTACAATGTAATAACTCAGTATTTTTCAATTCCAGTCAAAAGATTGCAATCAATTTTAGCACCATAGAAAAATTTGTATGGGAAAATGTTGAAACATGCAAATATTTCTCAGACTGTCACACAAAGTCCAGGATATGCTGCTCAGCTTTAACATAAAATTAAATTCTATACAATACCCTTAACCCATTATAAAAAGTTTGTATTTGTTTCTTTACAGAATACAGTTCTTTACACAAAATCTAATATATAAAGATGAATATAGGAAAATCACAACATAACATGAAATTATATAAAAATCACAGTAACTAGACATAAAATGAATGTATCTTTGCAAAAATATTTCAGAGAAAAATTTTAAACATCTTTTAAATGTATTAGGAAATATTAATCATTTTTAACCTTATTTTTTAATTTGGCAGGCACTGTAGCATAAGTGATTATAAAAATTAGAAAAAAAAATCTGTTTTTGGTGATTTGTTTTCAAGTCAGGAAATGAATATATAAAATTAATAAATGATAACATATTTAAGTGAATTTTGTTATATTCTAATTTCATAACATTAAAAAAAAATTAATTTGGGCAATTTTTACTACATAACAGAATTTGGTCTCTTAAAAATGCCATCAAAATATTCAGTCCACCTTCTATAACTATTAATGTTGGACAAAGGCAGGGTATTGTCAGTCAAAATTTTTAAACCTTTAATTTTCTTTTTTATTTTCTTGTGCTTCTTCAACATTATCAGTACTATCTTCTGTTCCTTTCTGACTTTGATCCTGACTAGCCTCTTCGTCTTCTGAATAATCTGTTGGTTCTTCTCCAGGCTTTAGGAGTCGACCAATAAGAGTATATCTATCTGGAAATTCAAATTAAGTTTGATGTGTAGCAAAGTTATTAAAAAATTATTATTCTTAATATAAAAAAATCTATATATTATATAACTTTATAGAATTCTACAAAATTACTTAAAATTCTATTACATTTGCTTTGTTGTAATGCACCTTAATTAATATTCAGGCAAAGTTATTTATTATAATGCTTATTTTGTTTTTTTCAAATGTGCATAAGATATTAAATCTAATTTGTAACAGTTCATTAGGTAGTCTTAAATAATTAACCTTATTCTTCTTAATTTCACAAAATAAAACACATTATATGAAATTAATTTTGAATAAAATGAATAAACATTCAACAGGACAGAGTTAATGCAGAAAGTTGGAATATTTTCAGTTTTTTAATAGATAACCATCAACTATAAACAAATACAAAATGATTCTTTTGAATCATTTTGTAAGTCAAAACTTAGAAGCACTACATTGGTAAATAAATATTTAATGATTATTTTAATAAAAATGCACAAAAATTAGAAACATTTTTGGCACTAATTAATTGTCATCATCTTCGTTCATTACAAAAACCTAAATATTCTAAATTTGAATACATATATAAATACAAATTACTTAAGAAGTAATCTTATTAGCAAAAATGAGCAGACCAAATACAATTGTATAGCTCAACAAACTTTTATTGAGCTATTAACACTCAATAAAAGTTTGTTGAACTATACAATCATATTTGGTCTGCTCATTGGTGCTAATAAGATTAAGCCTTTAAGAGCATAAAAAAGTGATTTCCATGAAATACAAATTATAAATTTTAAATGAGATATACTATACATAATAATATATATCATAGTTAAGTAATAAATGGTACTAATATATTACAATAACTAAAAAATCATAATATTATAGTGCATAAGAAAATATTTATCATAATCCGAAAAAATTTATATTTATTTAATATTTATATACATGACCTGTTTCTTACAGTACACTTTGCTGAATAAAAAAAAGAATTAAGGAAAAATATAATTATTTTTATGAAATTTACGTGTGTAAAGTTCATGTTAATATCTCTTAATAAAGTTGTAGTTCATATAAAGCTCTCCATACAAATGTTCTTTAGTAGTTCTATAGAAGTATAGTAGATACTACTAACTTTGTTAATTCGTTTCAAAATTTCCATGAAAATTGAAAGCATACAAGTACAATCTGGAGATGAAATGGATGATCCATTTATATATGTAGAATTTAAGTATTGTTGCATTAAGTCGAACAATACTTAAACTCTACATATTCAAATGGATGAATTGGAAATCAAATTGCTAAATTAAATTTATAAGCATATTTTAAGATAGATAAGAATATTTAAGATCCTAAGTGATATTTTGCAAAAAGTAAATTGTTTAATGATTTCATATGCATTTTATGAAAATTCAACAGAAATGAAAAGATTTATGCATTTACATATCACTAAAACTGCAAAAACTAAAATGTGTAAATACAGGACAATATGTATTGTTGATTACAAAGTAAGCGGTTTTCTTTGTTTCTATTTGAATGGCTTCAGCTATCATTGCTTCTTTTGCATTTTTCACCCTTATTACATTTCCTTTGCTCTATTTAATTTCTAATATCATACTTATAATAACATCTGGCTAAAGTGATTGTAATTCTTCCTTGTCTTATAAAATTCTTTTGCTTTTTGTCTGTAGTTTCTACTTGTTTTTTCTAACATATTTCTTGTTTTATTAATCTTTGCTTAACATAGGTATCATATATACTCCAGAAAATAATTGGATGAAAACAAATCTTTTATCATTTTTCAGCATAGAGACTAGAATGAGTTATCTTCTGTATGCTAATTTTTCACTTATTCTTTTTATTTCTTTTATAGTATTTCTTTTATCATTAAAATATAGGTTGTATTCTATAGATGTGCAGATATGCTTGTTATGTCATACCCTAAGAGGAAAAAATGGTTTATACATTATATTGTGATTTAATTTTTCTTTATATTGCTATGCATATTGCATAAGAACTTCTTGCAGTTTCTTTCTTAGAAAATTCTTAATAAGTTACAAGATATATCAATGACATATCCACAGGATCAAAGATTAATATTGACTTTGTGACTACAGGTGCAGCCTATTTTTTGGATGTAGAAATAAATATGACAAGAGCAAAATACAGACTAAGGTGTTTAGGAAGCAAAAGTATTTCCATATATTCATTCCAGTATGGTCAAAGTTTCAGCATACATAAGAAAATGACATTTAAAACTTTAATTTGTATGCATTAAAATATTTCAGAAAATAAAGAAATACATTATAGTCAGAAAACAAAGAACACATGGATATATTCAAAAATTTTAAATAACACATTGACTAGTTTCTTATAACAAGACTGCTGTAAGAAAGCAAAAGAGAGATACATAAGGAGTAGGATATTCTTTCTACTACAGATGCAGGATAAAATAGATGATTAGATCATCAATATAATTTAATCATCTTAATACCATGATAAAAGATATACTGGATAAGTAGAATCACAGTACAATCCAGATTATTCTTTATATTAAAAAATGATTAACAAGTAAGTATAAACTTGAAATGTCCTTCAGAGGTGTTGTGCGTGTGCGTGCGTGCGTGCATATATATTTACATATAATATTTATTATAAATATAGGACACAAGAGCATTATATAAAAAAGCCTTAAATAAAGGATTAGAAAGAATAAGATGGATATAAGACAAATCTAAGTCATAACAGCATTAACAAGATGATCTTAAGAGTACAATCTGAGATGAAATGGGAAAATGAAAAAGTGATAAAAAAAAAAAAAAAAAAAAAAAAAAACGAAATATCTAGCAAAAGCAATAATAACTGAAGCAATACAGATTGAAAAAGAAAAATTATCTACAAGCAGGGGTGTCCAGAGAAATCCCAGGCCCCAGTACAAACCAGGTTTTGAGGCCCTTATATATATTTATTTTTTTTTTCTTTTCTCCTCTGTAAGTTATCAAAACCATACATACTACATATATTTTACATAGAGATTATTCAAAATTTTATTCACTTTAAATTCTGTTTAAAAAGTATATTATAAATATATTATATGCAATTTGAGGAAATTGAAGTTCGATGAATTTTATTTTTTAATTATATTTTCAAAGAAAATCTTTAAAATATTGATTTTTTCAAAGAATAACATCATAGGCTCATGGAACTAACTTTGGGAAACACTCCCAACTTTTTAAAAAATTTTTCTTTTCATGGCAGTTATAACAAAACATTAGTTATAACTAATGTGATCAGATGTTGTTGAAATGTGGGTTGTGTCCAAATAAAAAAAAATTGCTTAACACATACATATATCATCTTAGAAGCTAAACCATTCAGGTGTTTATAAAAATACTATTTTATTTTAAATTTAAAATATCATTGTACAGAAGTTTTTTTATGTTTATATTAATAATATTGAAAATTAATGTATCAATTATAGAATTTTTAATAATACACAACTGAACTAATATTTTCCTTAAAAAATACTAATAATAGAATTATAAATCAACAGAATAAAATTTTATCAATTTGATAAGATTAATGAACAATAAAGTTATATATTATTAAACCTTTGATTTTATACTTATCTTTCTAAATGATGATGTAACTCAAAAAACGATTGCTTTACAAGTTAATTCTTTTATTGTATTATTTAATATTATGAATTTTATTTTACAATTTAAAAATAAATTTTGAATTTCTATTAGTTAGGCTGAAATTATTAAAAAATTTTAACAATGTTTTTTAAAATGTGTGTCAGAAATTTATTTATTATTAAATATTGTAAATATATGATTATTTAAAAATTTACATATTGGATCAAATAAATAATAAAGAATGATAATTAGTTTTCAATTGCCATATTTTTAAAAGTAAAAATATTTATTACTTTTGTATGTTAAAATTCATAAATAAAATACAAAATTGTAATTAATATACAGAACTGAAAAATTTTATTTAATTTTCAAAGTGTCTGGAATATGAAATGAGCAGAAGCAATTGATACACTAGAACTAATTTCTATAATATAAAATATTTATTAGTGTAAATATAAACTAATAATAATGTAAATATCTAGGATATAAACGTTAAGAAAAATCTAATCCTAACTTTAATGTGGAGGTTATAAAATAGTTCAATGCGAAACTCATAAACGTATTTATTAGAGAGAGTTTTCTTTTTTCTTCAGTTTCTTTGCTATATTAAATTTGTCAGAAGGTAAAAATACTGACAAGATGACAACATTAATCCAACAATGGCACAAAAAAGAAGACTATAGAGAGAGCATCTGAAGGGACAGATCTCTCTGCTTACTGTTAAAATTCGTTTTTCCTTTTTTTATCCTTTGTTTTCTTTAAATTCTTCAATCATTATTAGATTGAAGAGAAAGTTTGAATCAAAACTTGACTTTTTTTATTTGTCAAGGAAAATATTGTTTTTTGCAGAGAAAATTGTCAAAATAAAATTTTATTGGTTTACTTTGATTGTGGTCTGTGATATCTAGTCATTGGATCTGTTTTTCTTTTAACCTTAGCATGAACTGAATGATAATCACTGGAGACTGTTTCTGACAAGTTGGTGACAGTCATGGACAGTGGTTGAAACATTGATGACTGTTGGCAACAGATGTTTTGTATCCAAATCAAATTCAATAGAGAATACAGATTTGCAGATTTAATTTTTATCAGTGCTGCTTTTATTGTAATATCTTCACAAAGAACACATGCTAGTTAAGATCAATGAATTGATCGCTCAATCTTTTTCATTATGGATTTTATACTACTATTTGTTGAAAATTCAATATGATCAATTATGAATTTATTGAAAATGATTGCTATTCAGTCATAGCAGGCAGGATATTTATTTGTCAAAATGATATATTATTTAAATATTATCCAATTTAAATGAAATTCACATGTATTATTGATATTTTCTAGAGGATGTGCTAAAAATGATAAAAATCAATTTGCTTATTATTGCATAATAAGCAAATCAATTTTGCAGATCCCAATAAGACATGTTAATTTCATTTAAATTGGATATTTACATAATAGATCATTTTGACAAACAAACATTATGCCTAGTATGATCTAATATGTATCATTTTCAATAGAATTGAATCTCTAGAACAACTATTCTTAAATGCAGCCACCAGAACATTTTAGTACAGCTATAAGAAAATATTTTAAGGTAGAAATGTAAGTCAAAATTTAAGGAAAACTGGATATTACTACATTAATTTCCTATTTATTATGTTTATAAAACATATTGTTTAAAATAACAGAAGCATGAGAGAAATGTTATTAAAGTAGGGATCATACTTTCAATAATTGAAATGAGTAAATCTCATGTAATTAAAAAAGGATATTTTAATAAATTGCTTATTTCAACAAATATGTCAAAATAGCTATGACCATTAGAATTTGCTGGTGTCGACACTGGGACCAAACAAAAATTTTTCTTCAGAACATTTGCCCTAAATGTTCTAGTATGAAGTATATAAAACTTCATTCAGATTGGATAATAATTATCCAAGATATTGCTTTGAAATAAATGAAATATCTTCACTCTTATTCAACTGATATTGAATTGATATTAATCATTTTCAATAGGCTTGGCTCTCTACTGTGGCCTAATAATATATACGAGTTTTATCCAAATCAGATAATAAATAAATGTGCTATTGTGAAGATAAAAACAAACATAACCTCATACTTTTTACTCTATTTAGGGAGTGGAAGACACAATTTCTGATATGAACTAAATTTTAGTTAAAATTTTCATTGTATAGAGAATGCTACATTAGATTTTTCAAAATATAAAGATATATATATATTCAGTATATATTCCATTCATAAATATGATTAAATATACTAGAGTGATACTATATAATGTATATATTATTTTATGACATTATATACTATACAGGATTGCTAAAATGTATGGAAATAGCTAAATATTTTGAAAATGGCTTATCTAAATTCTTTGAAATTTGGCATCATATTAGGAGTGTTTGTTTTGATATCTATATTTTTTTATTTTTATATCTTTATTTGTTTTCAAGATTCAAGGGAAATTTCACTTTTTTTAAAGGACACTAGGAGTCAGTTTGACTATTTGAAGTAAACATTTCATTGTGAATTCAGTGATATAGCACATGCCTATCTTATTTTTTAGGAAAAAGACCCATGTTGACATTACTGCAATGTTGCTTCTTCATGTCAATGGTTCATGCACTGCGATTGCTGCTAATGTTTCTATGTGACTGGATTGTCAGCTGACAATGAGATTCTATTCTACAAAAAACATTGCAGAAATGTTAATAAGATATTCAAATCTTAGTTTTGGAAAATAATGATGATAACAACAGTAGTTAGCATTCAACATACTATATCATCGAAAAATCAAAAACAATCTGGCCATGCAGAAGCATTAGCAGTGATTGTAGTGAATGAACCATCACCATGGAGCAACATCATTGTAAAGACAACATGGGTCTTTTTGAGGCTTTCCTGAAAGATAAGATAGGCATGTGCTTTATTGCTAAATATAGGATGAAATGCTTGTTTCAAATATTGTCAAATTGACTCCTAGTCCCCTTTAAAAAAAGTGAAATTTGTCTTGAATCTTGAAAACAAATGAAGATATAAAGGTAGAAAAAATACATATAATCAGATATAACACTCCTAACATATGATGCCAAATTTCAAAGAATTCCGATAAACCATTTTCAAAATATTTAGCTGTTTCCATACATTTTAATGACCTTGTATATATTATTTGATAGTAATACTGTAATTAATTTATATTATATGATGATGATAGAAAATTTGTACATCAGAATATCTGATTTTTTTCATTCCTTATTTATTTTCAAAAGTAATTATCATCAAATAACATATAGATCAATTTCAAATAGTGAGTTTTTACTAAAAAAACTCAATTTTCTACTTTTCATAAAATAAAATAAATTATAGAATGTATAAACTAAGATCTTACAGTTATTTACTTACTTTGCTTATATTTAAATTACTTTTAAAATCTAACAAATTCTAGCATTAAATAGCTGGTTAAATGTATAAAAATATTTTATTAAATAACATTATAAAACATATTCAAAAATGAATATGTTCTGTAATTATAAGAATGTTGCTGATGATGGTATTTACCAAAAACATTTCAACTAATAAAATATTTTTGTATGTTAAACCTGATATTAGTGCTAGAATTTATTAGATTTTGAAAGTGAATTAGGTTCTTTTAACTATATCAAAAAAATTAGCACATGATTAAAGATGTTGCAGTTAAAGTAAATGTTCTTCTGGTTTACTTTTATTTAGTCAATAATAGAGACCTGAAGAAATGTACATATAAAATGTTCAACATATAAAAAACACACACACACATTATATACAGAGCCGTAACTAGGATATGCAGCACCTATGGCAAGAGTCAAATTTGTGCCCCCATTTTTTTTCATTTAAAGATAACAATGCTGAAACTGAATTATTTCCATCAAAATGAATTGATTTTGATTCTGCTGTAAGATATTTGATTGAATGAGCAAATAGATTTGTACAAATCTCTTTTTATTTCTTTTCTTTAGGCCTTTCCATGAATTTTCACTGAAGAGGCAGAAACCCAATGAATCATTGTAAACTTTTACTTTATCAATAAAAATAGTGCCCCTTCTTGACCTGGCGCCTTTGTTTGAGGTACAACTTGGCTGCTCTTACCCATGAATTACCTCTTCTAAGAAATAAAATGAAAGAAAAACATAACGTTATGTCTGCAAATGTTTATCAAAAAAAGTCATTTGCCCATAAATAATGGAAATAAATAAAAAAATTTGTGCCCATGGTGAATGCTGCTTTCGCCATGCCCTAGTTATGGCCCTATACACAGTAATTTGTATATAATAAAATAGAATTATACTTTGTGTAGAGTTTTAAATTAAAGATCAAATGCTATTCCAAAACTTAATAATTTTGTGATAAGTTCTTTCAACACAATGCTAAACATTTTCTAACATGATGAGTAATTTTACTAACAAGATGTCACATCTGATATGTGAATAACAGCCTGTTCAAAGCTTATAATAATGTCAATTGGAAATTGTTGATTACCAATAATTTTTTTAATATATTGAAATTTTATACTAATAAATTCACAAGAAAAATTGTGTAAAATGAATATTTATATAAGGAAGAATCATATTTAAAATTTCTATATTTTATAGCTAGAAGCAAACAAGAAGAGTCTGTTGAAAAATCTTCACTATTTTATTTCACCAGTGCGTTTATGCATTCATAATCTTCCATTACATATAGATGATAAGAAATTGAAGGAAATTTTTCTAAAAGTTGTAAGACCTCAGGCAAAAGTGACTGAGGTAATTTTATATTTGTATAATATATATATATATATAATATTCATCAAAGTAAATAGATAATTTTAATGTTAGTTTTTACTTCTTTATAATTAATTTAAGGCCAAAGTTATGAGGAATCTTAAAAAATTGGATGAAAAGGGTGTTGCGTTATCAAAAGGATTTGGATTTGTTGGCTTTACTCAACATGAAGATGCACTTCAAGCATTACGAAAATTAAATAACAATCCAAATATATTTACTCCACATAAGGTGAAAAATTTTTAAATAAAATTATGATTTTCATGTAGAAATTATTATAAAAAATTTTTTTTACAGAGACCTATAGTGGAATTTTCTATTGAGAATAAGCAAAAATTAAATGCAAAGAAACGGCAAAAAGAAAGACAACTAGGGAAAATCAAAGTAAGTTAATAAATATATATTTTTTTAATTTGAAAAAGATTGGAATAAAAAAAATGTGTTAAAATTATAGAAAATGCCATTGATGTAAAAGTCCAAATTTTAACTCTTGATTTACAACTGTGGGAGTTGATATTATAATTGTGTTTTTCTATATCATTGTCCTAGAATTTTGCTTGGATTTGTTGACAATACACTCAAACCTGTTTTTGTGTAGAGGATAGGGACCGCACAAAAGAAATCACATAAAAAAAAATATCCTGAAACTTCATAAGCAGCTATAAAATATATCGCTTGTAACACGTTAAAAAAAAATTTTTTATGCAGTAAATAGGGACCGCATAAAATAGTCCCACATAGAAAATATGTAATTCAAACCTCAAAAACCTTACAATGTAGCTAGAAATTGGTTTCCCAAACAAGGAAAAATTGAATTTACACACTGGAACATTTTTCGGTCAAGAGCTATATTAATCACAGGACAGTTATCAACTACTGTTACTAGATGGTGCAATATGTACAAGTACAGTAATATAGGGTGGGCCATGTGTTGGATTCTTTTTAATTTGCATGCTATTTTGACAGCCTTCTGTTGTTTCCTTTTTAAATTACATTTTTTAATTAATTTTTATTCATAATATGCATTTGGTGGAATTTTTTCTATACGTCGCACAAAAAAGGACCACATAAAAACAGGTTTGAGTGTATTGACATTGCCAGATGTTAATGTTGGGTATTTTGCTTGCACTTTGATCACTAGTGTAAACATAATTTATTTAATTGATTCCTTTATTATACATACTATTATTGTGCATCAAACATATATATGGAAGTCTCTTTATTTCTTTTTCCTTTTAAAGCAATTTCTTAATCATTCACTTTTATTTATTGGTGGCCTATTCCAGAATCTATCATAAGATGCCCAAAGCTGTGGAGGGATCTGCCAGATTGTAGATGATTGTCAATCCATCTATAATCTGGCAGACTCCTAATTATGCCTGGTCTTCACAATTACAAGTCAGGCCCAACAAATTTTCTGACAGAAGGAAAAAATGATATTATCAAGCCAGCTAATTAAGTAATTAAGCCTAATTAATATGCAAAAAGTTAAAATTGGCATATCTTACTTAATTTTCATCAAAATCTTTAGAAATTTTTACAGTTTATTATACTTTTGTTCGCTTTCTAACAGTATAAATATGTTTTTAGAATTTTATTTTTTTTATAAGTTTTGATTCCATATATGAGTTTGCTAAAAATTGATTTTTAGCAAACTCATATATGGAATGATTTTTTGATATAAAGATTTAGCAATCCAATGAAATAATTGCTATTTTTGGATAGCAGCTGGTCCTCTGAATAAAAAAAAAGCCATGAATGAAAATTGGACCATATTTTAAAAAAAAATTTATAAAAACCAATTAATAATCAAATTTTGATTAATAAATATTAATTAAAATATGTTGTGTTCAAAATTAACTGAAATATTATTAAATAT
>AYEL01090497.1:0-10699 GCA_000484575.1 Olivierus martensii
TGATCTTTAAAAGCATTCACTACTTTTAGCACTACCCAGGAGTAACAACATGGACATAGTAGTTTTCTGTTCCCTTTGAGGTGCTTGATTTTAATGAATCCCCTCACCTCTCACTATCAGGGTGGTTGTTTTTGGTGCATCACTTTACTTCTCTCCATAGCTTCAGGTATTGGTTTTGGGGAAAATATTGGTTTTCGGGAAAATGTTTCCCCAAAACCAATACCTCAAGTGATGGTGAGAAGTAAAGTGATGCACCAAAAACAACCACCCTGATAGTGAGAGGTGAGGGGATTCATTAAAATCAAGCACCTCAAAGGGAACAGAAAACTACTATGTCCATGTTGTTACTCCTGGGTAGTGCTAAAAGTAGTGAAAATTTAAAAAATTATGAAAATCATCTCATACATAAACAGCTAGTCAGACTTCCCAATTGTTGACTCCCACATTATTTTCAATATCACACTTCCCACGGTATAGTAGGCTTGGCAGGAAAAGTTTGGGAAAAAGAATGGCATCAATAAAACAATAAAAGTGTCACATCTCTTTTAATGAACATTTCTTTGTTTATATTAGTATTTTCTTGGTCTTTTGCCAAAAATACAGTGAAAATAAAGTAAAAATTCAACAATTAGTAAAAAATATTGCATAATTTAATAAAATTGAGCAAAATTTTGGTATTATCTAAAATATTTTTTTAAACTAATTTTTTATAATTCATACTATAAAAAATTAATTTTTGAAAAAGTTTTAATAATAGTTTATTTCAAAATATAATCCAAACAACATGAATACAGTAATCTAGAATATATAAAAGGAAGGGGAAAGAAAAGCTAATTTTCCAAAAAACATTTGATCAAATTTTCATAAAATCCTTTTAAAATAAATTTTAGCCAGGAAACATTTAAGAACAATATCAGAAACTCATTATAATCCTTTTTCAAAATCCTAAACACAACTGCAGTAAATTGATTAGAACTGGTGATGGGATGATTAATCAGAATCAAGAATCTGAAGAATCGTTGATTTTTTAGGAATTGGCATCGGAATCAGAATTGGGAGGTTTTCTATGAGATTTACGATTCCTTCAAAACGATTCTTACTAATTTATTTACATTTTTATATGTTTCATCGGAATCGGAATTGGGAGGTTTTCTATGAGATTTACGATTCCTTCAAAATGATTCTTACTAATTTATTTACATTTTTATATGTTTATAAACAAAATAGCTTAGTAAAATTTATTTTCTTTTTGGCAAGATTCTAGATTACCTGCTGCGAGTTTTGCGGCACTGTGCTTATCACACATCCAGGTACAATTATGTGACGACAGATCGGATGGTTACGCGGCGCAATGAATTGACCTCGGTACATCACACTACTGATAGATATGAAAACTTGCGGCAGGTAATTTGGAATCCTGCCTTTTTTCTTATAAAATCATGAAAGGATTGCTCTTTTTTATGATTTAACTGTTTGCTTTTGTAATTAAAATTCTTTTCTTGCTGAAATTTGTTCCGAGATTTCTTTACATACCGTATTTCTGAAACCTTTTGGGTATGACAGGAGAAAAAATCCCAGTGGAATTTTGACTTCCCCTTTACCTTATTTCCTAATTAAATATTCCTGAGTTCATTGGTGAAGGTCCCATGTGGGGCAGAAGCCCCATTCTCAAGTTATGAGGCTGCAAATTTGGGGCTCAGAATCATGTTTTTTTTATGATTTTCTGCAAAACTTTTATAGATAATCGGATATTTTAAACAATTTTAGATGTATTTTATCATTCTGAATCGAATGCAATCAGTTTAAATAAGGTACGACTTACCTTTATGAAGTTATGGGATTTTTTTCACTTACGAAGATATATTCATTCTGAAGCCTGGTAGAATTCTCAGATATATAAATTTTTTTACTGTTTTGTATGTAAAACATCCTATTAATTATATTACATTCGTTCACTTTCCACACTGAATAATATAATTATATTACATTCGTTCATTTTTTCACACTGAATAATAATAAATCAAATATAGAACTTTGAATCATCATTGAAATTTTTGAATTTTACAAAAAAAGTTCTAGCAGAATATAAGCTATTTCACACTAGGAATTTTTCTGAAAGTTCAACTCTAACTACTAAATTAATATTGCAACTTTATTTTTTTTAACCAAATTAGTTTTAGTCAAACAAATTTTACAAAATTAAAATTATAATTTTTTTGTAAAATTTATTTGTTTTTGTTTGGTTAAAAATATCATGTTACTGGTCTCCTAAAGATCCTAAATTTTTTTTTTTATATCTGGCAGTAAAATATTAAAGATTCAGCTGTTTGTTCAGATTATTTTTAATGAATTTGTAAAGAATATTCCTAACTGCTAAATTTTTTTACAGTATGATTTTTATTAAAGTATCTGTTCACTAAGAAGTATAAAAAAATTTTAGACACACGAACAAACATTTAATAATAAAAATATTTTACCAGTAATGCTCTGAGGAATATTATTCATAATGTGCTAAAAGATAGAAAATCAAATTAATTACAAA
Source organism: Olivierus martensii (assembly GCA_000484575.1). Classification (NCBI taxonomy): domain Eukaryota; kingdom Metazoa; phylum Arthropoda; class Arachnida; order Scorpiones; family Buthidae; genus Olivierus; species Olivierus martensii. The sequence continues at coordinate 2,543 of AYEL01090497.1, forward strand.
AAAAATTTACTGCAGTTGATGTGAATATAAAACCAAATAGCAAAAGTCAATTGCCAAATCTGAAAGTCTCATTTCCTAAATGGCATTCAAAATAATTATTTTGTATTTACTAATTGATCAGTACTGTCATGGCTCTCACAAACTTGATAATTAATAATGAGAATTACTGAGTTTTCATCAGACAAAGTGTCATCTATTATTATTATTAATTTTTATAATAGTGATGTTTAATCTCAGCCTTATCATGATCAACTGTCTTTGAAGCTAAAATATTAAGTTCCACTCATAGTAAATTATGTGTATGTTGTTAATCAATAAAGTTTTATAACTTGAATATTATTTAAATTTACATACATAATAAAAACAAAATTTTGTTAATGGAATCGATCTGTTTTACATATGCTTAAACATGAAAAATAAATCTTTTATTACTTTGTTTTGAACAGTAATACAAGGGTTGGCTGATAAGTCCCGGGCCTGACACACAGATGGTGCCACTAATGTAATTTTGTGCTGGCGTTCTATAGTACTATCTTTAACTAGCTTATATATACAGTTTTAAGTCAGTAGCTTGGTTAGAATTTGTTTGACAGCATTTTGATCAAGATGCTATTGAGATTTTCACAAAAATGGAAGATTTCGAAAAATGTGCAGTTGTAAAATACTTTTATATAAAAGGTTTAGCACCTTCTGAAATCAAAAAGGAAATGGACGACACACTAAAAGACTCTTCTCTGTCATATACAACGGTGAAAAGGTGGGTTTCTGAATTTAAAACAGGTCGTATGAGCACGAAAGATGAGCCCCGCTCCGGATGCCCTGTTGAGGTGACAATTCCTGAAATGATTGAAAAAATCCATAATATTGTGCTGGAAGACTGCAGATTAAAGTTGTCTGAGATAGTGGAGGCTGTAAAAATATCAAAAGAACATGCAGGTAATATTTTAAATAATATTTTGGATATGCATAAGCTCTGTGCGAGATGGGTGCTGCGCTTGCTAATGCCTGAGCAAAAGTTGAGGCGGAAAATCATTTCAACTGAGAATTTGGCGTTCTACCAGTGAAATCCCAATGAATTTTTGCATCACTTTGTAATTATGGATGAGACTTGGGTTCATCACTACACTCTTGAAAGCAAAGAACAGTCAAAACAGTGTACAGCAGCCAGTGAACCAACTCCAAAGAAGACAAAGTCAATTTTGTCAGCTAACAAGGTTATGGCGAGTGTTTTCTGGGATGCAAAAGGAATTATTTTTATTGATTACCTTGAAAAGGGTAAAAGTATCACTGGTGAGTACTATGCAAATTTATTGCATCATTTGAGCGACGAAGTAAAGAAAAATCGACCGCATCTAGCAGAAAAAAAATTTCACCATGACAATGCACCAGCACATTCATCAATTGTTGCAATGGCTAAAATTAACGAATTAAAATTTGAATTGCTTCCCCATCCACCTTATTTGCCAGATTTAGCACCCAGCAACTATGGCCTGTTTCCTAACCTCAAAAAATGGCTTGGTGGATAGCAATTTTAGAGCAATGAGGCAGTTATTGATGATGTAAATAGCTATTCTGAGGAGCTTGACTTTTCACATTATAAAGATAGTATAATTAAATTAGTGCACCGATACGAAAAATGTATTAGTCTTTCTGGTGATTATGTTGAGAAATAAAACCAAAAACATCAAAAAAATGTTTTCATTATCAGGCTCGGGACTTATCAGCCGAACCTCATATACCATATCTATGTTCATGATGCTTTGCATTGAGCGAATCTGTTCGATAGCAAAATAATAATGAATTTTATATCATTCATGTTTTATTAAGATATTTAAATTATAGAATTTTTTTCGTGTAATATTTCAATATTTTTACAGTATAAAAATTTTGAAAGGGTTGTGTGGAAAAAAGTTCAACTATGTTGCTATAAAATATTAGTTTTTGAATCTATCTAATAGATGATTTAATTGTCATTTATTGCTGCAGACAGATTTTATTATAGTAATTTTGATATATTTTATTAAAGTTGAATTTATTTGTTTTATGTTTTTTATATCTGGTATTTATAAATTGTATTTTCTCTTAAATCTAAATTTTGGCAACAGTATTAATTGCTACAGGCTGAGTGATAAAGATGTCAATATTTTTATATAAATTTTAAATACAGATAATCAAAAAGTGCAACAATGTTTTATACCAAACTATTCTAAAATTATTTGTATTTGAAATAAATAAAAATTAATATTTAAAGATTTAAATAGAAAAAAATTCTGAATTAAAATAATTTATTTCAGTTTTTTTCTTCAAATAAAAAAGAATTATCCAGAAATATATGCATAAGCAAGCATAAAAAAAAACATGTTCTTTCTAAGAAGAATAAAAACAATAGAGCAATTAAAACTAAATCAAAATTGAAAATTCGTAAATAGAAGAAGAAAAAGAGTTTTATTGAGGGTAAGAAATATTTTTTTTATATTTTTATATGTATTTAGTGATTAACAATATATGTTAATGATAAATATCTTTTATTTTCTATTTTGCAAAATAAATTTTAATAGAAAAAATATACCATAAATTTGTTAATATTTTATACTATTAAAACTTGTTTATTTTGTATCATAGTTAAGCATAACTGATTCTGACTAACTTTATAAATTTTTAGTGTAATAAAATGGGAGACTGATACTAAACTATTTGATCTGTAACAAATTCTTATAGTAAATGAATGGAATGTTAATGTATTTTACAAGGGTCAGTCAAATGAAAATCAGAAATATTTTTTTACAGCTCCTGGATTACAGACAGAGTTGGAACAAGTACACTGTTTTTCAATGAAGTCCCCCTGCTTTTTGATGGATTTCCGCCACAGAGTTGGGAGGGCATGGATACCTCGGGGAAAAATATCTTTTGGCTGCGCTGCAACCACTCATGCACCGCCTGTTTCACCTCTGTGTCGATCGCGAACTTGTGACCACCTAAGGAGTCCTTTAGTGAGCCAAAGATGTGGAAGTCGGAGGGTACGAGGTTGGGAGAGTAAGGAAGATGGGGGAGGCACTCCAGACGCAAGTCCTGGATAGTCGCCACAGTCGCACGAGCTATATGAGGTCACACGTTGTCATGCTGGATGAGAACGCCTGTTGAGAGGAGTCCGCGGCATTTGGTGCGTATAGCAGGTTTCAGAATGTCATGCAGCAATTCACTATAGGTGGCACTGGTCACTGTCTTGTCCTTATCCATGTAATGTTCCACTATGGGACCCTTGTGGTCCCAGAATAAGGTCAGAATCACTTTTCTTGTGGATGGCTGGCTGTGGAACTTTTTCAGCTTTGGTAATGTCGAGTGCCGCCATTCCTTATTGGAGCGCTTGGTCTGTGGTTGGTAGTGATGGACCCAGGACTCGTCTCCAGTCACAATTCGTTCCAAAAAGGTGTCATCTTCAAGTTCGTAGCAGTGCAGCACTTCTGGCAGGCATTGACTCGCCTCTCCTTCATTTTGGGCGTTAGCCGATGAAGGACCCATCTTGTGGCCACTTTCTGGTATTTCAGCTCATCATGGACAATATGCTGAGCAGAACAATACTGATCTGTAATGCCATTGCAATGTCATCGATGGTGACCTGTCTATCCTGCAGAATCATCTCCTCCGCCACTGCAATCGCCTTGGCTGTCACAACACGATGTGCCTGGCCTGGCCTCGGTGTGTCCGCTAAACTTGTTGTGCCACTGCTGAATTTCTTACACCATTCGTACACCTGAGTCTGCGATACATATGCAGCACCATACTGTGCCAACATGCATTGATGGATTTATATTCATTTCGTGCCTTCACTGTGTAGGAAACAGATCACTCCATGCTGCTCTTCTTTGGTGCATTCCAACAGAGGGGCCGCCATATTGGAAACGCCCATATGTCTCTGCTGGGTCACGTGGGGATGCGGAACTAACGCCAATTGATGGTGGGAGAGTCCACACACATGCGTACCAGGTCTGATCGCAATGGGAGCGGTTTTCGATTTTCTACAACAGTTTTCCAGTTTTCATTTGACTCAGCCTTGTATAAATGAAAAATGTTATTAATTATAATAAATGATTACTTTTTAAAACCATTTCAACAATTGTTTACTGTATTTTAAGCATTGTCTTTTTGTATATACAAAGAGAAAAGAAAAGTCTGTATCCCTTCAAATAACTTGATAACTATCATAGCTTCAAAAATCTGTTAATGCCAACAAATAGGAAATCATGGGTGGGCTACCTGATGGTGACCTTCAAATGAGTTGATTATGCCAATGAGGACATTCGTAAATCCTATCTCATAAACCATAACAGATATGAAAAATTTCCAATTACAAACTTGTTCAGAATTCAATTATGAACACAATAAAAAAAACTTCATCAAAATCGGATGAATATTTTCCAAAAAATGCAACATTTAGAAACTGATCTTGGGCATTTCAATTCCTTGAAATGCCCAAGATCAGTTTGCTCACAACAGCAATTGATGAAGCCACAAAAACTTTCATTCTTGCATAATAAGAGTAGAGAATCTTCAAGACTGCATCATTACTGTTTATACAGAAATTTTTACTGACATTCAAAGCTGTGAGGAACTCCATCCAACATCATGCTCAACTATATTTGGGTGCTGGTGAAAAACATTTTGAGCATATCCTTGATTAGTTTTTGCTTGTTGATTAGGCTCTGTGTTTTCAATTTATTGATTTGGAGTGTTATGTTTTGTATTGGTTTATTACTTAAATGTTCAGAAATAAGTGTCCACACTTTGCATATAAAAATACACCCATATCTCGCTTTACGGCCTAGATACGTTCCGGAAAAGTTGGCCGTAAAGCAAAAAGCCATATAACAAATCAATTATTTTGATATAAATTCAATTGGATCTGTTCCAATTTTTTATAAAATAATATAGTTTTTAGTTCTAAAGCATTTTATTCTTTCTATTTCCTATAAAAATGCTTACATTTAAAAAATAAAAGTACAAAACAAGTAATAATAAACAGAAATTCAAAAAATAAACATATAAATTAACAGTAGAAGCCGCTTATTGTAATCGCGGATATTGTTATCAAACGCTTAATGTTATCAAAATTTACGGTCCCAAATCATCCATATTAAAATGCATTATGAAAACTTCATTTATAATAATCAGAATTTTGGTTATTGTCATCAAAATTGATACACTGTTATAAAATACCGTATTTAAAACCAAAAAAATATTGCAGATGATACTAAAATATTGGTTAAATCTATTAAAATAAACAACATTATTTGTTAGTTGTTCATTTATTGTTTTGTTTTCACTGAAATTTAGACAAAAAACAAGAAAATACGAAGATAAAACACTTGTTCTCCATTCAAAATAATCAGATTCGATTTAAATGGAAAAATCTGATTTGTGTACATTTTTTAATTATAGTCAAACCTGTTTTTATGCGGTCCGTTTCTGTGCGTTGTTTTTTTTGTGTGATGTTTTATGTGCAATTTTTTTGTGTGATATATAAAAAAACTTCCATCAAATGCATATGACAAAATAAAAATTAATTAAAAAATGTAATAAAAAAAACAACGCACAAAAACAGGTTCGACTGTAATAAATATTAGATCGATGTAAGTTTTTGATTTAATAAGTTCATATAGACAAATATGACTGCTTTTTAAAACTTCGTGGCGCATTTAGGTGGTTTCACCACACGTGTCGCCTGTACAAATGGTGTGGCATTACTGTTGCCAGATCTGGTGATTTTTAATGTTTTTTTTTATGACGAAATATATAATTTAAAATTGCTGACATAGTGATTTAGCAACTTTATAATTGCCTTTATTGAAAAAAATTAAAAATCATTTTTGATATAATAATAATCTTACTATTGCTCCAGTACTTCGTGATTTTCCATAAACTGGAAATGGCAACATTGACTATAAGTGTAAATCATTTCACTTCACTTATTGATTACATAAAATAAAGTTCAACGAGTGTTCTTTGATCCGTTATAGAGCTATTATTATTAGCATTATCTTTTATGTTTTTTGTTTTATCTAACAGTACAGCATTGTTTTTGGCCGTATAATGAAACATTGTGGGCTGTAAATCGAAAAAGTGCCATAATTAAAAAAGGCCGTTATAGCGAAATGCTGTATAAAGAGCGGCCGTATAGCAAGGTATGTGTGTATTTTCATTTCTGAGTGTGTATATTCATCTGATTTTATGAAGTTTTTTCAGTATATTCAGAATTGAATGCTGAAAAAGTTTGTAATTGAAAATTTTTCCCTATCTGTTATTATTTATAAGATAGGATTTCCGAGTATTCTCATTTGCATAATCAGCTCATTTGAAGGTAACCATAAGATAGCCTACCCATGACCAGGGCAGGCTTTAGGGTGGGCGAACTGGGCAGTCACCTAGGGCCACCACACAAAGCTGTAAAAGGCCCACAACTGAAAACTACATGGGAATTAAAGAGAAAAATGAATAAACTTTTCTACAGAAATGCAGTAATAATAAAATGAAAAATTATACATAATGTAATAGGTGCTTTTTATTCAGGGTATGACTAACATTCTGTTGGATCCGTCCATACATTCAAGTTGAAACTAATAATAAACTGTTTACGATTACATATGACACAAGAATGCTTGAATGGGTTAGCATTTGTATCAATTGAAAGTAAAGTTGTTGAGTCATTGGGTTATTCAGAGCTTATAAATGATTTTGTAAATATTAAAGTGAGAAAAGTCATTTTTTAATTTATTTGTATTATAAGTAATCATTTTAATGGGTGCAAGTTTTATAACATATTAAATGCATAATAATAATAACATAATTTTAAGTGCATAATATTAAGTTCTGTAATAATAAAATTATCTGAAACAAATCTTAGATGTGAGTAACATAAGCAATATTTAACATCTTTAGAATGCTGGAAAATTGAAAGATACTTAAAACTGAGAACTCATGGTTTTTATTGTTATATAATATAATTTTTTCCCATCCACAGGATTGTAGTGTCAGATGGTAAATGATCCGACTCACTAAAATTTGTTAGGTTTCACTCCAACTCCCGACTCCCAGCAGTTTAAAAATCCAACTCTGATTCAGGCTTCATCCAAAAACTCCGACTTTGCAATCCAGGGTTGCAGAATCAGATGGAAAATGATCCAACTCAGACTCCACTTTTTAAAAAAATCCGACTCCGACTCTCTAAAACAGGGGTGGGCAAAAGGCGGCCTGTAGGCCTGATTTGGCCCACAGGCCGCAAAGCCATCTTATACGGCCTGCTGCATAAACTAGAACACATTATAGTTTCAAGGCCCACATTTGTAAAATTCTACTCAAAGAGAAAAAATAAAATAATGGATACTCTCTAGTATAAAATAGTGAATACTCTCACTAGTGTACACATGTACAGTTCGTTCCAAAAAGTTTGTCACCTGCTCGCAGGAGCTGAGCTTACCGGAAGTTGATCGGTTATAAAGTCTGTCAGTTCGAACCTGCATTCCAAAAAGTTTGTCACCTGCTCGCAGGAGCTGAGCTTATCGGAAGTTGATCGGTTATAAAGTCTGTCAGTTCGAACCTGCATAGTGGAAGCTAAAAATGGATGTGTCCGTTCTGACTAAGAATAGGGGTGAGGTATACGAATGAGATGGGTCGATTACAGCGCTCTGAACTGAAAAGACTAATCGCTCACTATTTCAAGCAAGGCAGACTATCTAGTTATGAATTGAGTAAATAGATAATAAGGCAACCAATGGTATGGGTGACTGAGGCGACAAATTGCCACTCGATCCAAATCGGCGACAAATCGTCACTCGATGAAATCGGCAACAAATTCGTCACTCCTCTTAGTCTGACCGCTTTCGATGTTTGACCCGGTCAGGAATAACTTCCTCCGTCTCAGACTCCCTGAACTTCTTCGCTGGGTCATAAACCTGCGTCTTTTTGTAACCGAACTACTCGATTATTTCTCGCGGCGACTTTCCGGCGCGAAGAGAATCGAGTATAGCCACTTTCCGATCGTGCTCTGCACGTGCTGATGACTTGGCGGCCATTTTGTGAATGCCTACTCTCTACCAAGGTCACTACCGTGTCACGTGCAAGTATAGCCAAATTCCCGCCAAAACAGAAATAGCGAAAATTCGT
>AYEL01090500.1:0-38465 GCA_000484575.1 Olivierus martensii
TTATGTATGTATATGGTTTGATGTTAGGGGTTAAAGGTGGAGGTTATTGGTGAAGTATTTGTAAGGTAGCGCTGATTGGAGACGTAATGTAAACAAGCCCGTTCTGAGAAAAGTAAGGGGATTGCTATGGCAACGGTGTCTTAGATCTCATGTTTGTAATGATTGTAGGGGAGTGTTGTGCCTGAAGAGGGTGCAGAAGCACCGAAAACGTTAGTGCAGAGTTTAATAAAGAAAAGTTGTTGCTATACTGCGTGTAGTGCTGTTTTTTAAATTAGTAAATTATTATATAAAACATTATATAGTTCAGAAAAGAGTATTCATGTTTTCAGCATTAAATGAATTATAGTCATCTGTTTGAAATAATAATAAATAAGCACTTGTTTACTATTATTATTTGAAATAGATTCTGTTTACTTTCCTGTGGTTTTTTTTAGATATAATTCACATTAACTACCTCTAATCAGAACTTGATTGAATTAGCAGAGATTTGAGTAGTGTGTTAAATTTAATTGAAATATAAAATATTTAAATTTTAGATTATTTCATATACTTAAAAATTTATTTAATGCAGAATAATTAATAATATCTAAATATAGGATGGTAAAATTGTATCAAAAGTTGCACAGAGCCATTCAAAGTCTGAATTATTTTACAACTCATGAATGGAAATTCCACTGTAATAATCAATTTATGCTGATGGATAGAATGTCAGAAAAAGATAAACAGGTATTTAAATATTTAAATTTTCATAAATAAATAATACCTGATTATTATTTCTTATTTTAAAAAAATATATTACACTTTTCATGATTTTATATATGCAAAATAATTTCTTATATTATAAAAATATTGTTTTATGGAATGATTGTATATATTGAATGTCTATAAATTGAAAATAATTTTATTGCAAAAACAAAAATAGAATGTATAATATCAAATTATGGAACTTAAAAATTCCATAAAAAATGTTCAATTTAATAAGGAATTGTTTTGTATGGACAAATTTTAATAAGTTTATATTCTATGTAGAAAAATTATGATAGTCTACTATTTCATAAACACAAAATTCTCTATTTTTTTTATAAATATCTATTCAAGTATATCTTTTATTTAATCCTTAGAAATAATTCTAAATCAAGAAATAATATAGAGAGCACTATAAAATCATTTATTGTAATGTTTTTTCTTTAGATTTCCTTCAATAATGTAATCAAGTTCCTTCCAGAACAAACTTTATATAAATTTAAACAAGAACATAAGAATTAATTTATTTAGAACTTTGACATATAATCTGAAATGCCTGAGAGCGTATGTGTGCTTATAAAGCAAGAACAGCTGAATGGATTTTTATGAAATAACTTTTGTTTGTAAATTTTTTTGCGTAAATTCCTTAACAGACAGATATTGATTATTAGAAACTGATTTTATATATTGTAATTGGTGTAAATTATTTGATAACAATCAAAGATGGAAGATCAACGCTATTTGATCAACCTCATTGGGTTACAATGATCATGTGATATGTTAGTTGGCCAATATCATTAGATTACTATGATCGTGTCCTTAGTAACTGAGCAGTCTCATTGGATCATAATGGACATGTGATTCTTGCACGTGACCATTATAACCCAATGAGATTGCTTTTAATGACAGATATCGAGTATTGTGCTGTATATTATTTCGTTAAATTATTGAACTTAAGATTTCACATTAAAAGATTTTTAAGGTTTTTTTTTAAATCTTTCTTCAATTTTCTATTGATTATAGCTTACATTACTTTATTTAGCCTAATATACTTAAGTTATCTATCTTCAATTTTCTATTGATTATAGCTTACATTACTTTATTTAGCCTAATATACTTAACGGTGGTTTAACCGCAATCGCAGTAATGGCACCTTGACGCCCTATGCTATGCTGCCATCGTGATAATACGTCTTACGCAATCTTAATAAAGAATGTCATATTTTTTAAATGACTTTTTCTCAAATATGGTGCTCTCTTACTTTGCTCGAGTACTCTTCTATCAGAGTACTATATCATATTAATTTTTTTTTATTTCATGACCTGAAGTTCACGCCTTCCCCTTGTAAGTGATAAAGATGAGGTAATTTATGGCTAAAATAATATTTGATTGGTGCCATTATCATCAACCTTTCTCTTCTTCTTATAAATCTGAAATGCCTGAGTGCGAATGTACACTTATAACATGAGAATGGCTGAATGGATTTTTATGAAACAACGTTTATTTGTTAGGGGATTCAGGCAGGGAGATTTGCAGATAGGTATTGATTATTAGAAATTTGTTTTTTTAATTATAATTGGCGAATTACTAGTGATAAAGATCAAAGATGGGAAGATCAATGTCATTTGAACAACTTCATTGGGTTACAGTGACCATGTGGCATGTTAGCTAGCCAAGATCATTGGATTATTATGATCATATCTTTGGTAACTGAGCTGTCTCATTGGCTCATAATGGATACGTGATTGTTGTACGACTTAACCCAATGAGACTGCTTTTAACTGCGGTTATTGAGTGTTGTGTTGAATATTATTTCAGTAAATTATTGAACTTCAAATTTCATATTAAAAGATGGTTTTTAAAGTTTTTTTTAATATTTCTCTAATTTTCTATTGATTATAGTTCACATTACGATATTTAGCCGTAATATGCTTAAGTTAAATTTTGATTAGGCTTAGTGACCACGTAGTGCTTATATTAAAGTTTGATTAGGCTTAATGACCACATGTTATTTGCAGCCATGGCTATTAGAGATATCTAATATAAGAAATATAAGAAATTCAGAAATAATATAAGAAATTCAGCCTATCTTGCCTTATATTTGAACATAAATGTACAGGTATTTAGATTTATATGTATAGATATTTGTAACAAGATATATAAACTGCCTATAACACTAAGTCAATGACGAATAAATAGCACTAACGGCAGTAGTGACTTCAAAATGTATTTATTTTATAAAGAACAAAGTGCTTTCAGTCTATCGGCTAGACTAGGGATCGGCAAACTTTTGAGATGGAAGAGTTTCGAGAGACTTTTGAGAGTTTCGGCAAACCTGTTCCTCATAACAATTTAAAAATTATTTGAGAGCCATAACTTTTTTACAAATACGGAAAATTTGAAATAATATTATAATTTTAATTTCTCTTTATTAAATGAAAAAAACTGCTCTCATTGATTTTAATCAGCAAGTGCAATGAGCTTGATTTTCTTAAAAAGTTCTGATAGCTAGTCATTTTTAATTTAAGGCACGCATCTTAGTGCCATAAGATTTTGCGAGACCTATAAAACAAATGAAATAACCATTATACGAATAAAATTCTGTAAAAAATTTATAAATGAATCTATGATAGTTTTATTTTCATTTTCAAATTTACTTCAGAGCCATATCTACGTACCCAAAGACCCAATGTTGCTCGCGAGCTGCAGTTTGCCGACCCCTGAGCTACACCATCATCAGCGTTTAAACTATTTTAAAAAGAGAAAATTAAACAGAACGTGTGTTCTTAAAATTTAAAATTCAAATTGTGTATATGAATTGTGTGAGCTTAAAGCTTAATTTGATTATAGAATTTAGATTACATAGGTATAAACACGATACAAATATAAATACATGTGTTCTTAAAATTTAAAATTCAAATTGTGTATATACTGAATTGTGTGAGCTTAAAGCTTAATTTGATCATAGAATTTAGATTACATAGGTATAAACACGATACAAATATAAATATTATTATATAAATTAAAATTTATAAGAAAATAAGTATAAAATTAATAAAAATAAAACATTTTTGTGTTCGGCTGTGTACTACGTTGTCCAGTGTTAGGCAGCATTGATTTCACATTTGTTTCTCTATGATGTAATGCCATGCAGAAAATACGTCTATTTGTGGTTTATCGTTAATAGTGATGTTCTGCTTGCTGATTCAATGTAATTCCAGTGCTTCAGCCAAATATTTGTGTTTAGTATTATTAACTTTTCTAACTAGTTTTACATCATCCCACTTTATTTGGAGGTCATCCTCATATGCCTACACAGACAGTGCTGTAGTTAATCTGCCATGTGCAATATCAGATGTCTGTTCCCGGATGTGGTGATATTGCACATGGCAGATTAACTACAGCACTGTCCGCGAAGGCATACAAGGATGACCCCCAAATAAAGTGGGATGATGTAAAACTAATTAGAAAAGTTAATAATACTAAACACAAATATTTGGCTGAAGCAGAATTACATTGAATCAGCAGGCAGAACATCACTATTAACGATAAACCACAAATAGACTTATTTTCAGCATGGCATTACGTCATAGAGAAACAAGTGCGAAACCAATGCCGTCTAACACCGGACAACGTAGTATACAGCCGAACAAAAAAATGTTTTATTTTTATTTTATTTTTATTAATTTTATACTTATTTTGTTACAAACTTTAATTTATATAATAATATTTATATTTGTATCGTGTTTATACCTATGTAATCTAAATGCTATAATCAAATTAAGCTTTAAGCTCACACAATTCGGTATATATGAAATTTGAATTTTAACTTTTAAGAACACATGTGCTATTTAATTTTCTCTTTTTAAAATAGTGTAAATGCTGATGATGGTCTAGCTGATAGACTGAAAGTACTTCGTTCTTTAGAAATAAATACATTTTGAAGTCACTACTGCCGTTAGTGCTATTTATTCGTCATTGACTTAGTGTTATAGGCAGTTTATATATCTTGTCACAAATATCTATACATATAAATCTAAATACCTGTACATTCATGTTCAAATATAAGGCAAGATATGCTGAATTTCCTAATGCTCCTTAAAATTGTCACTATCATTACCATTTGTAGAGAAACAAACCATCATTGCCATAGCAATGGAAACAATTTGACTTACAATAATAGAATTTTATAAAAATTATCAAATTATTTATGCTGCTACTGGGTTTCCAAAGTTTTTCCTAGGTGGGCCATTCCGAAATATTTGGTGGGCCAAAAAAGTGTTATGGGATCCTTTTTCTCAATCAATGATTATTTTATTTCATGATTTTCATTATTGTAAGTTTTTATTATGTAGAAAAGGGTTTCCAAAGTTTTTCCTAGGTGGGCCATTCCGAAATATTTGGTGGGCCAAAAAAGTGTTATGGGAAAAATATGTCAAATCGATAAAAAGGTTAGACACGGGAAAGATTTATACTAATTTTAACATAAGCATAATCGTTCTTTATTTATGACAATTACTTTTTATTATAAACTGTTTAAAATAACACATTTCAAAAATAATTTTAAAAAAATTGATGTTTTTGGTTTGAGACTACGTCATTTCACATGTTGATTTGATATAAAGTTTTTGTATATTGTAGTTGTATAAATTTCATAATGCCATGGAAAAGAGAGAACTATTTAGGTAGATTAACTCCTGCTGCTGAAAGATTGCATTTAATTCAAGAAAATGAAACATTAGAAGATCAAACAAATCGACAGAATTCATTGTTTTTTTTATAATATTATTGAGTCTTGGTTCTAAATCGATTGAATGTATCCTTAACACTTCTTGTAAAAGTTCATCAATTAATTTTGATCTCAATTTGGACTTATTAATACTCATGATTCGACAGAATTTCTAATAGAGAAAAAGAGACAAAGAAGGGAATATTCGAAAAGGCACATATTTTAAATGGAAAATGTATCTATATGGGAATTTTTCAGAATCCACTGAAGAAAATCTTGAATGTCATCTAAAAGGTTAGGCCCTACAGTTTAAGAAAAACAGAAATTAAGTATAATGCCAAGAACTGCCTGAGCAATGCCGGGCATGGGTCTGCTAGTTGTCTTTTGTTTTTAACTTTACGACCCATTAACATTACATATAAAAATTTTTGTGTAACTGTAAACGAAAATGATATCAATAAATAGTTTGGTTTATAATGACTTTTTATACTTTATGCATTTTTTAAAATTTAAAATATAAACTGCAAATGGTTTTCTAGTCTACCTGATATCACTGGCCGCATTTCTAGGGTTTGAGGGCCACAGGCCGCACTTTGGGAACCCCTGATGTAGAAGAATCTGCATTTGAGATTAATTCACGTATTTTTCGATGCTTTGATTTAAGATTAGTAACTACTATTTCCTAATGCTCTTTAAGATTGTCACTATCATTACCACATGTAGCGAAATGAAACCATCATTGCTGTAGCAATGCAACCATTTGACTTACAACAACAGCAATTTTATAAAAATTATCGAATTATTTATGCTACAATTTATGAATTATTTATGATTTATTATTTAATCTAGCATCTTTTTTTCAATCACTGATTATTTTATTTTTTTCATATAAATTTTTATTATGAAGAAGAATCTGTATTTGAGATTAATTCACGTATTTCTTGATGTTCTTGGTTTAAGACTATAACTGTTGTTTCACGTGTTTTGATATAAAATTTTTGTTTATCGTACAGTTGTATAAATTTCATAATGTCACGAAAAAGAAAGAACTCTTTAGGTGAATTATCTCCTGGTGATAAACGAATGCGTTAACTCAGGAAAATGAAACATTAGAAGATTGAACAAATTGACAGAATTCTAATAGAGAAAGAAAGATAAAAAAAATGAACATTCGAAAAGACACATATTTTAAATAGAAAACATATCTATATGGGAAAGATTTTCAGAATACATTGAAGAAAATCCTTATGTATCTAAAAGGTTATAATTTAAGAGAAAGAGAAACTTCAGTACGACACCAGGTTATAATTTAAGAGAAAGAGAAACTGCCCGAGCAACGCCAGGCACGGGGTTATAATTTAAGAGAATGAGAAACTTAAGTACAACACCA
Source organism: Olivierus martensii (assembly GCA_000484575.1). Taxonomy (NCBI): domain Eukaryota; kingdom Metazoa; phylum Arthropoda; class Arachnida; order Scorpiones; family Buthidae; genus Olivierus; species Olivierus martensii. The sequence continues at coordinate 6,864 of AYEL01090500.1, forward strand.
TGAACTGCCCGAGCAACGCCAGGCACAGGTTCACTAGTTATCATACAAATTTGTTTTTTCTGGACCAGTTTTTTTTATTTTATTTCTTTGAAATGATATATAAATGTAAAAGAATAAGTTATTGTCAGCTGGATGGCCATGCAGTTGCACAATCACTTATTATCTTGAAGGATCTCTGTTCAGTGCCAAATATCATCCTCCAATTTTTCAGAAGTTGGCTGGACCAGAAGGTTGAACTCTATCCTTCAACCTTCTGGTTGATCTAATCATAAGTATTTGCCAGCCTATAATGGATTCTAAAAGTGACCATCACCAACTATATTCCTGATGTGATTCAATGGCATAATTCAACTCAAGAAAAAATAAATTAGCTGGAACTTTATCTGAATATTCTCATTTATAAAAATTTAACTTATTAATATATGACATATATGTAACTTATTTAGATGTATTGACGATGATGTAGTATATTATGTATATGTTACCAGCAAAGTATGAAATTTAGGTATTGTATAGAATGACTGATGCTACTTAGGCAAAGTATTAAAATAGAGTCATGAAATCAATACATGAAAATACACGAAAGATGTTAAATTAATACTTGTTCATGAAAATTTAAAGGAACTTTAAAAATATCATTAATTTTGTCAAACAGAATGCAAATTATAGCATATAGCTTATGTGTATAAATAAAATAAGTAACGTTTATAAATAAATATACAATTTTTAATCCTTTGAATGCTATGGATGCATAAATGCCCAGCTAAAGCTATTGGTATGGAATATGGACGCATATATGCGTTAAAAATTGTTTCTATTCAAAAATGCAAGAATCAGCGTTATCGATGAGTTTGAGATAGTCACATATATTTAATTTGCTTATCAATGACAATAAATAAAAATTTATTTGTATCAATTTAACTTTAGAAAAACTATCTTCAGTGATTACATGTAGATAAAAAATTCTTACATACATATCGTTTGCTGTCTTTCTATAATGTCACTATGCTACCACTTTTTAGAGTATTAGCATAATAACATTATAGGAAGTATCTCAGTAACCATAGTAACATATCATAATGTGAACATAAAATATATAAAATAATAATAATACAGGCATTCCCCAACTTATGTAGATTTTATGTAGGATTATTTTTAGGCAACAAGCTAGGCCAAAACTCAGACCCCTCCTGAAAAAACTGAAGGTGTAAGACTCAAATTGAATCTGGATCCTCCAAGATGATAAGTGACTGCTTCACCATGCAATTTATGTAATTATTCTTTAATATAACAATTTTTAGTGTTCATCATGGTAACACACTAGTACTGTATAACATATGCTCCAATATACATAGGTTTTGTAGAATAATTCACCTACGTCACTCTGGGACTGCCTGTATTTGCAAATTTAAATAAATAAAATAAAGTATAATGAATGTAAATATATTAAGCCCAAATTGTGATACATAAAGAGTATTTCGTATACAAACCAAAATTAAGAACAGAACAAAGTTAAGAGTGTTTTGAGTCATCCATTTCCTAGGAGTGGAGATTGTCTTAGACATACTGTCATTGATCAGATATATAGTATTTGCACATTTGTCTGTTTGAAGAGTCTCCATCATTCTAATTTCATCTATATTTTGTACACTACTGATGATTTTAATCCTGTCCCATTTTACATTTAAAGATACTTCATAGAACTGTCTGGCAAGAGCTGTTTCCATTCATAATATCCTTCTTATCCCTCTGTAATTCTAGTGCCTAAGCCTCTCAAGATGTTTCCAATATATTGTTCTTCCCTACTATTGCTATCATTTATAGAAGGTATTAGGTAAACTCCTTCTTATGATAGTGATATTTATCATCCCTAAGCACTGCAAAACTTAGACATTGTCCTCTTAGACATTCTGTATGGGAGGACCATCCCTAACCTGTTTAAATTTTTATATATTATTTTTAGGGAAGGGTCATACACTGCAAGGGGTAGCATATGCCTTTCTTGTTGGTCCTGGTTACCAATAGGGTTAGTTGGTGTAGGTGGATCCTGGATGGGTTTGTCCTGTATGTACAATGCTATTATATATCGTACTGACAAGAGCTGCAGTGTATCCATGTTTCAATTCTTGGATAATGATAATTTAATCCTCTCTATGTTTGGAATCTGCACGTGTAGGAGGGGATAAAACTATACACAAGAGAGCCTTAATTGCCACCATTTTGTATTTATATATGTCATAAAGACTGGGGAATAAGTACTTTCTCTGTACACTGATAAGTTATTTGTTCCATTTGCAACAACTATTTGGACATCTAAATAATGTGCATTGGTGTTGGATCTTTGATTCAAGGTTAGAGTAAGGCCCAAAGTTCAGTCTGACAGAGCACTTAGAAGTTCATCTGTTTTGTCTTGCCCTTTCCATAAAACAAAAATAATCATCTACATAACTATGAGTCTAATCAAAGGGAAAAATTTGGGGAGCATGACACATTCCTTGTATCTAATGAGCAACTCCATGATACCTGCCATGTATCCTGATGGTACCCCTGTAGTCTGTCTGTGGTATGTGCCTCTAAAGAGAAAATATGAAATAAGTAAATACCGGTGCAAAGTCGCGAATTAGAACGAATGTCAATAATTCCAATTATAAGCTAAACCTAATGGCTAGTGACTCTGCAAATTCCAGAGTTCGGCCTGAGCTCAGGTCTTTCAGCTAGCGACTCTGCAAATTCCAGAGTTCTGCCTGAGCTCAGTACTAAGTTCTAACTTAATACTAAATTAATTTCAAAAACAATCTAACAAGCTAAGTTCTAACTTAATACTAAGTAATTATAAAACAATCTAACAAACGTAACGTCAACTGACGAAACGAAACTAAATAATCTAACACACAGTAACGTCGAACTGACAAAACGAAACTAAATATCGGTCTTACACTGTAACGTCGAACTGACGAAACGAAACTAAATATCGGAACTTACACTGAAAAGTACCGATTAAGTGTTAACAGTAAAAAGAACAAAAAACGATGTTAGATCTTACACTAATAAATTGAAGAGAATGCTCAAAAACGTTAGTTAAGAAGAAAATATAAATTTATTAGACTCAAAAACACTTACAAAATGTTAATAAATGCTTTAAAATACAACATATTTAATTAGTATCGTAACAACTATCAATAGTGTTTTGTCACATTCCACTTTAATTTATGCTTGCATAGAATACAAATATCCTGATCCGGTGGCTGATTGTTTTCACTTTCCCTGTTTTCCCTATATCTCTTCATCATAGGCCTTCAATTTATGATTTTTAACACAAAATTTAATTATCATATCATAATTACAAATCTAAGGAACGTGCATATTAAAAAGATGTTGCATTAAAGTAGAAATGATACCATCATTTTGTTATTCTAGCACTCTACGTCATTCTCGTAGTATGAATAATGGGAAAAATTTTGCATGGTGCAATTTTTTCAATTGTAGTGCTTATAGGAAATTTAAGTTTAAAAGAAAACGGTACTGATGTAAGAATAAAGATAAGAAATTAGTAGTGATGTTAAAAAATTATGGTCGTCATAGAGAGTTTCACTTTATGCTTGGTCTATAAAAATGATGGTCATGGTTGCGTTACGGAGGTGGTCATCTTATGGAGGGTCAAATAGTATTTCTATGGGAAAAAATTTGGTTTTCATAAAATCGTGGTTGTCATGTCAGGTGGTCTTTTTATACAAGTGGACGTGAAGTCAGTGTCAGTTTTCAATGTATATATATATATATATATAGACATAGTTAACTATAAACTGTCTCTACTACATAAACACAATTAAACCTTCAATAAATAAGCACTTTTGACAGTAAAAAACTTAAATAAAATTAAACATTTTATTAAAAGTTTTTAAAAATAAAATTTTTAGAGAAATATTCTGTTCTTTGTATAAGCTGAAGAGGGCTGCAGGCTGAAAATATTTGTTCAATTTTATTAAATATTTCTTACTGCCAAAAGTGCTTATTTATTGAAGGTTTAATGCCATTTCTGCATATTGGAATGAAAAAGAATCTTATAGAATATGATTCAATAAAAATTTTTAAAACCTTACCTCTTAACTGTGAATATATAATATCCTGTAAATCTGAAAGTTGATTTTCTGATGGATTTTCTCTTATTTGATGATCTTTAATCCAATTTCCACAAGAATATGAATAAAAATCTTCACAAGGATCCAATGTACGATTCATTGCATTTAATAATGTTGCAGCTATACATGATATTTTATAAATTAAAAATAGAACATTTAAAACTTTTTATATGAAATAAATATTTAAATAAGTTATTTAATAATATTTATAATAAATACAGTCATTATCATAAGTTGAGGCAATTGTAACAACCTACAATTGTCTCAACTTATGCAAATGATGTAATCACTAAATTCTGTAATTTATTAATGCATCCCATAGGTTTGAGTCCCTGATATTTGGAATATATCAGGGACTCACACCCATGGTTTCAATATCTGATATATGGAAAAAAGTTTTTGTGTGTTTCTTTTATTTTTGTATTATTTATGTTTATTAAGATAATGTATAGTGTCCTAGTAAACATTAGTAGTGAGAAATTCATAAATTTTGGGATTTATGACTTATAACCACTTTGATTTGTGATAGCAAGATTCAAGCTGAATCTCATTGTAAGTCAAGGACTATCTTATATATTTAATATATACAAGAGTTCTTCAATTTATGAAAACCTAACTTACATAAATTCAATTAAGCATAAATTTTGTCATGCAAATTATTTTCAAAATTATCTTTATAATTTGAATATATCTAATTGTATAAAAATTGCAGTTATGCAATATAAAGGTGTAGTGCTGCATTTTTACAAAATAATAATAATACATTATTACAGTATATTGTAATAATATTTATAACAACATTGTAAAATGAATCATCATCATCATCATCAATAGAATTACTATTAATAGTAACATTATCATAATAATTATTATAATACTAATATATAAACCTGTATATGACAGGGATTGATGAAATACACTGACGGAAAAAAAAATCCCAACACCAAGAAAGACTTGTTTTAGATATCTTACATAAGTCTTATTTTGTTTACAATCATACTATATATTTACAGACAATAGGTGTTCCAATAGGCAGCCCCATGGCAGGGGTTCTAGCGGAACTTGTAGTCAGATTTAAAGAAAGTTATATTCTTCCGAACTTGGCTGACAATTTTGTTCTTTATAGAAGATATATAGACGACATTTTGGTTATAGCAGAAAAACATAATAACGTTTTAGATTTAGATGAGAGAATGTCTGACGAGGCACTGGGCTAAAATTAATTAAGCAGAAAGAAAGTGGATATCTCTAACTATCACTTGGCAAGGCAGGATCCATTGATTGCTCCATTATTAATCTATATAGCATAAGACAGGCTGGTGCTATGCATATGAAGGGATATAGCTTGGCATAATCAAGAATGATTAGACAATCATTAGATTGCCTAAGATTTGTAATAGTCTACATATAAACTCTACATAAGATTCAACTGTAAATGGATATGGAGTCATTCTTTCTAAGTACCAACTGATAAACTTCTTTTCAAACTTATATAAGAGGGAGTACATCTTGTCTACCATAGGTTTTATCCCAAGAAGGTCCTTATGAATCTTTACAAACCTCTAGACAGACTAATGATTTCCTAATCATTCTCGTTTATGCCAAGCTATATTCATCTATATGCTAAGCACTAGCCTGCTTTATGCTATATAGATTCATAATAAGAGCAATCAACAGATCTTGCCTTGCCAAGTCATAATTAGAGACAGATGTTTCATATTTTCTCTTTAGAGGCACAGATCACAGGGGTACCCATTGGGAGTCTGTGGCATGTATCATAGTGTACTTCTTCATTAGATACAAGGAGAGTGTTGTACTCCCTATCGGTATAATAATTAAAAGAATAAAGTATGTATAATTGCATTTTTACAATTTAAATTTATACTTCAGAGATGCTTTTTGATTTTACATTGTTGGAAATATTATAATTCAAATTTTATATAAATCATTATTTTACTAGTTATTACAACATATTACTAGTGATAAATATTATTAATAAATATCAATTTCTTCATTTTTTCTTTAGTTCAATGATACTTTGCATTAACCCATGCAATAACTTCTTCAGATCTAGAGAATTTTTCTAAACTATAATAATAGACAAACAATCCTCAACTTACATAAGTGAGTCATTCCATGAAATTCTATATAAATCAGATATACATATATGTCAAAGCATACCTTATACAGTGTTAATATGTTATATAGATGTAACTATAAAAATAGTTACATCTTTATAACAGTGATTATATTAAAGAATAAGCACATAAGTTGCATGATAATACAATTGTTTACTATCTTGAAGGATCAGGATTCAATTCCAAGTCTCACATTTCCAGTTTTACAAGATTTAGGCCTGGCAGACTTCTTAGCTAAAACTAATCTTATGTAGTTCAAATCTACATAAGTCAGGGATTGCCTGTAGAGATGCCTCTTGATTTTATATAAATTCAATAACATAAATTTGTCCATATAAAAATATCTGGCAAACAAAATATTTTGTTCTATACTACTATATGATAGTTATATTACTATTAGTAATGATTATTATTAATAATATGAATAATTTTTCCTTCAGTAATGTCATAATTATTGCAAACTATGTAATTCATATTTTATCTAAATTAAATACACTATAATACAGGTAGTCCTCAACTTACAATGCTTATTGACTTCTACTTATAATGGTGTTGTAATTAGTTCTATTATTGGTTGGTACTCTTCATGAGAGTCCATACATAATGGTCTGAGGTCTTGCAGCATCCTTTTTCTGTTTGGTTCCTGTATTTTTGTATACATTATTTATTATAGTAATATATTTGCAACATAATAAAATTGGTAGAGGACAATCCATAAATCCTTTTTCTGTTTGGTTCCTGTATTTTTGTATATATTATTTATTATAGTAATATATTTGCAACATAATAAAATTGGTAGAGGACAATCCATAAATTTAGGTTGTTTGGTTTGAACACTGTCATAGGTGGAGGACTAGCTGTACTTCTAAGAATGTAAATCAAAGAGCATCTCTTTATTAAAAAACTAAGTTGTAAAAATGTACACTGAAGGGCAAATTAAAGTTAAATTATAAAAATAAGATAGCTAACAAAATTTTAAATGAAATTTATTGAAACTTCTTCATATACTTCTATTTTTCTCAAACATACATACATACATACATACATACATATAATATAATATATATATATATTCATAAATTTAAAACTTGCATGACTAAAAATATAGAATTGAAGAGGGCTTAAGAAGCCGAAATGCATTTTCTATTATAGCTATGCATTCAGTATGTATTTTTAAAGAAATTTTTAAGTTTTATAATAAAAAGTATTTGAGAAGAAATGGTTTATTAGGAATGGTCATAGAATTGTTGCAATAAAACAGTGTTTAAATAATGGAATAATTTATAGATTCCAGTAAAAGATTGTGGTAAACATAAAACACTGCCTACGTAAAAATAATTATGATTGATTAAAAACTTTCAGTTTGTTTTTTTTTAATTTAGGAATTAAATTTCAAAGATGATCAAAATAATGATCTAGAAAAAATCTTAGCATCTAATATTAATATATGATTGTCTTAGACTGCAATCCAGGTCTCATAGTGGCCACAATATTGTTGAAAAGTTCTGAAGATATTAATGATGACCATTCATGCAGTCTTAAACTCAATGAAGCTTCTGGCAGGAGAAGAGAGCAACAATCCAATTTGATCAATTTTATGTTCATCAAGATAATGCCCATTCACACAAGTATCATCTTGCGGATCTATACGAATCCTCAACCCACTTCACTTGCAAATGGAAGCACATAAAATAGTTGATATCATTTATCCTGTTCTCTTCAGACACACACACACACACACACACACACACACACACACACACACACACGCACACACACACACACACACACACACACACACACACACACACACACACCAGATATACACATATACACATATACACATATACACATATACACATATACACATATACATATATATATATATATATGTGTGTGTGTGTGTGAATATATTATATATTATTATAATTTTTCTGGAATAAAATTTCACAGACTGAATTTAAAATCATTTGTGAATATAAGTTTATAACATGTTGAAGACAACAAATCATCCTTTTATGAATTGGGAACAAAGACATAGACTGCTAGCCTAAATAATTACTTCATTAAACCTTCTGGCCACAGTTCACTTAAAATTCCCCTTTCAGTAGCTTCAGTGAGTTTGCAGACAAGCTGAAAATGGAACATATCTCTATGATACTTAGCAGTTATTTACAGATGAGTCATTTTGAGATCTGTACTTGAAAAGGTTAAAGAACATTCTTTATTAGGCCTTTAGCACTGTCCCATGTATTCTGAAACAGTTTCCATAGCCTTAACCTCATTCTTGATACATTCAACTTCCTGATTGTATCAACTTGATTCAATCTCATCTCCATTCACCAATAATATGCCATTGCAAAGAATCAGTTAAATAATGTTTATTAGATACTTTCTAAGATTTAGCTATTCCAGAATTACAGATAAGATTCAAAAATAAAAACAGCCAAATCTGTCAACTCAACTTTTATAACAATTTGAAATTTGCATATTACCAATAGCATATGATGATTTAAATAAAATTAAAAGCATGCTGAATTAATAAAGTATCTCTGACATTTTTCAAATTTCATATTTCATTATTAAAAAGTTTAGGAGAAATGAATTTGTAGCTTAATTTTTTGCTCTTCAACATAATTACATGGTTAGTTTTCTTTTACTTTTTATGAAAGTATTAGCTTATTTATTTTCATTACATTATCTGTATATTCTATTTTACTTAAACATAAATTTGTAAACTCAAATTTTAATCTGATAACACTAATTTGTGTGAATTGATGTGATTTAATTTAAATTTTGGATTTTATTACTAATGATAAATGAAATTATTATAAACATTTTAAATTAAAACATTATTAAGTTATATAAAATTAACAAATAAATGAATTTAGTTATACAAGTATTGTGTATAAAATCCTAATTTTTTTATATATATTATATTTTTTTCAGATTTTTAATTTTGATATAAAGCAGCTAAATTGGTCCAGTTACTGGCAAGATTATGTTCTTGGTGCTCGACAATTTATATTAAAAGAAGAAACTTCTAGTCTTCCTGTAGCCAGAAAGAAACTTCAAAAGTATGATTATTATTAACAACAAAAGAAAAGTTGCTAGTAATACATATTGATATTTATGGATTTAGTATTATTATAAACTAGTATAAGTTCTCTCTTTGTCTATACATAAATAGAGGGATAATTATGTGTAAAAATTGTCTTTGCAAACATAAATATAAAACTTGCTTTAAATTTTTACACTTCAAAAAATTATTTTATTTAATTTAAACACATTTTAAAAATGTGTTTAAATGTTCTGTGATATTATTATTTGGAAAAAATTAAAATCTCTGAAATTTTGGGAAACAATATTTCTTACAGAGGATAGTTCTTTTTAAGTAGAACTTTACTATCACACTGCCAAAATAACTTAAAAACTATGATTAACAGCACTATGGCAGGAAATAAATTCATAATAAAAAACAGTAGTACTTTTTTTATTATTATGAATTTATTTCCTACCATAGTGCTGTTATTGATAGGTCTTTTGAAGTCTCTATTAATGAGATTATCTCATTGTTACAAATGTTGATCATAAAGAACTTAGTCATATAGAATTTAACATTGTTAACAGGTAATGATGCATCAGTTTAAGAACAAGTTGAAACGTACATTAATATGATACTTATCTATCAGCTTATCTTGGGAAATATAGCAAGATTACTTTCTATGATATTGCCTTACTCATTATTTACATTGATATATATTTATTATAAAGATGGATATGAACTGATGAAGTTTCCTCATGAATTTAGAAAACACAAAATGAATTTTTTACCTATTCCATTGTTAAACTAATAGTTTCTATATTCTGATTCAAACTTATTATCATATACATTCATTGACAATTAGTGTTTCTGAGCAGGAATTCCTTCCTGCCCGTTCTCGGGAATTTTTTCATTTTCTTGTTCTCAAATCCCAAGGAAAGTTGGTCAGGAAATCAGGAAAATCAGCTCCTAGAACCCAGTAATACCCACAATAGGAAATAATCATATTATCACAATGCCTCTTTTGGACATTTATTCCTATTGCTATCTAAAGTTACATTGTGTTACAATATTACACACCACTAGAAATCGTCCAAAAGAGGCAATTTATTCCTATTGCTATCTAAAGTTACATTGTGTTACAATATTACACACCACTAGAAATGCATGCGCGACATCAGAATTAAATAACACATGACCAATTAATTATAGCTCTTGTAAATCGAGCACAGTTGATCATGGTGAACAGAAAACAGTTTGTATTTTACACAGAAAAATATTTATTTTCATTACCTGGGATTTGACTACAAAGTCATCTTCAGGTGAACTAAAGAAATCTAAGGTAGCTTATCTTAATATGGCCTTGTAGTCAAATCCTGGGTTGTGAAAATAAATATTTTTATGTGTAAACACAAACTGTTTCTGTTCTTCATGATGAGTCATTTCCACAAAGTGATGCCCGCTACTACAACTACATTCAATCAGTTTGTTTGCGGCTGACAATTGTAATGTATGTTAATACATTGTGTGATATACTTAAAATTCACTGTATACTATAATATTTGGTTAAATAAAGTTTGCATTAATTACATTGCTTATATTTTGAGAAAATCTGAAATATAACAGAAATCTAGCCAAAATGATATCATAGTGACCCCTGTTAGTGCTCAGTGCAAGAGACCTCCACTTAGGAAATTTTACTCATTTTTTTGCATTGACTTTTTACATACAGGAATGTCAGGAAACCTTTGAAAGACTCCTCCGTGGCCACACCTCTATGGCATTTCTGTTTATTAATATTTACTATTATAGCCATTATTACAGATGGTCAACGAAAATTAAATAAAAAAGATTATTTTGGGAATTCTCGGGAAATATGATTTCCCTTTATTGATTCCCAAAAGTTTCAAAATGTCTGGATTTGCAAACACTATTGACAACAAGAAATCCTCAATCTTAGAGGCCTCAAGAACATCCTTGTTTCAACTCTCTGCCATTTTTGTATTTGCTTCATCCTTTTTGGATCTGTTAATTCCTTTCCATGCAGCTAGTTATCCTCCATTTGTATTGATTTTTGTTCCACATATTTAGGTTTTTTTTTAGGGATGCTGAATATGGCCTGTTAATATCCATTCCTTATATCTCTGTTGACTTCATGAACAATTCTTAATTAGCTTGTTACCACATATCTCTTGTGTAGATTTAGCAGTATTAAATTTAAAAAATTTTACTAGGTCTGGCCTGTTGTACACATCCTTTATGTACCCAGGTAATTTCCAATGGCAATTCATTGGAACAGTGGCATTCGGTAATTTGTTTGTCTGCTAAATCTGAAACTTTTAAAACAAACCAAATCTATAAATATCACTACAATAAATACTTATTTCAATTTATTTGTATTGAATACCTCCTAAGTCTGATTTACGAAGACTGCAGAATTGTTCAATTTTCTTAATCCAAACTTATTATTGTAAAATGTTATAGCCCCATCCACACTCATTGAACAAATGAAATATTTGATATGGAGAACTGAACTAATAATGAGTATAATTAATGATAGTACAGTAATTCTTAGATCTATAAAAATCTGATTTATGTAAAAAAAAATTTAACATTGGCATGAAAAGTATTTAAGAATTATTCTTATGATTTAGTACTTAGTGAAATACGGCAATTTTGTATGATGATGATGCAACAATGATTATGACACTTCTATAACAAGATTGATTGATCTTATAAATATGATAATTTTACTTTTGAGAGTTAATTAGTACAGGCATTCAAGTTTGAAAACTTAATTAGTACCAAAATTTTGTTCTTAACTTTGTACTATTGTTATTTGGCCTCCAAAGGTACTGAAATAACTTTATATAATGTATTTTGTAATATATTTCACAATTGGATCAATCAAGTTTCTTATTTCACAGAATTGAAAAGTTCTGATTACAAAAAAAGAGATTTTTTTTGGTGTAATCACTGCCATCTTGAAATACTACCATAATATGCTAACTATGTAATTTAATATTATTATATCAGTTGCTAGAACATCTGCTATCCTAATTTAAAAAAAAAAATTTTTTAATTTTATGTTTCTAAGCACAAATGTTCTTAATTTGGAATGTTTGTAAATTGAAGAGTATTTGTATTTAGATCTGAACAATAACATTAAATAAAAAGTACAAGGAATTCTCAAATGAAAATTCTCTATCAGCATCAATGATTTTGGAATAATGGTAGCTATACCAGCATATAATGCTTCTTCAACTTAATTTTTGAATGGAATTTAAATTTTTGAAACATATTTTTTTGATTGTTTTTAATGAAAACACACATGCATGTAGGTGTGTACACATATGTCATACAGCAATACCTCGCATAGTCTGGTTTCAAATAGTCCGGGTTTCATTATAGTCTGGATTGTAATTGTTAATAAAAAATTTTTAATTTACTTTATTTTTTTAGAATAAATATGAAATGTAAGTATGCTTGCTACTTACTACCTATATATGACTCGAATAGCCACTATGATGAGCTGAGACAAGCAGGCAGCTGCTCCAGTGTTGCCAAATTTATCTGAACAATGTTTGTTATAGTGCCTGCCTCTCAAGTGCAATGTCGTCAGTTGCTTACTGCAAATGCTTAATTGAATCATTGAATGGGAATGAATACTGGGCGTATCAGTGTTTGCGACTCATCAGTCCATGGTGGCCCAGTTCAAGTGGAATCCGCCTTTATGCAGAGCACCGCTCTGGATTTGTAATGGCACCAAGCGGCCGACTTGGAGAAAGCGAATGTGTTCACCTACTGGGCGAGCCCTCTTTATCTGTTTGTCTTTATGGGCTTGGATCCACTTTCTGTCCCCTTCTGTCTATTATAAATCTTTATAACCCAACCCTGTAGAAGTGGCATCTGAGGGACTCTGCACCATCTATTGTGCTTTGTGAAAAATTTCAAGGTCATGCAAAAATTCTCAAAAATTCAGTACCTTTCTAACTTTTTCATTCCTTTATTTTGCATTAATTAAATTTTCCATTGACTTTTTAGTTTCTCTGTAAAAAATCAGTGGAGTACTACAGAAACCTATTATCCTTTGAAATTTAGCGCATATTCAAATGTGACGATATTGCTGTTACTATTTATAGCTGTGGACGTTGGCCACAAACAGTAGCAGCGTTAATCGCGCTGCTACTGTTTTCGGACAGCGTTATCTTAGTATTGCAGTTTTTTGTTTTGATTATTTGTTTTTATAAAATATTTTGTATTTATATCAATTAGCTGTTAATTTATGATTTATTGAGCTATTTTGATCACTTTTCTTTATTTAAACTTGTATTTACATAAGAAATTTAGATAAATATTTACCTTTTTTCATTATAATAATGTTGATCATCAAAATTGATTGTATTCTGCATATAAAACAAGTGACACAAATATTTATGGTAGAATGATTGCTGTATCTTTCTTTTCAACAAATATTACAGGGTGCGTCAGCTAAATCCAGACAAAATAGACAATTTAATTAAACAAAATTTTATTTAACAAAAAGAATAAAATTATCAAAATTATCATTTGCACATTACTTTGGGATCCCTTTAGATTAAAATTACTCAATGTAATTCCCTTCTGATGACGTCACCTTCACTGGAAACAACAGCTAGGACGTGAACACTGGCCAGAAACTTCGTCCTAGCTATTACGGGGACATCTTCAAGGTCATAGGCAATCCAACGGTCATGCCTTCGGTTTACTTAGGCATCAACAGTAAAAATTTTCTCATCAGAAAAAAATTTGATGTGTCCTGCAGCTTCATTCTTCATTGAACACAGAAGCAAGTTGCAGTGAGCAACTCTCTTTGTTTTAGGGGTATCAGACAGCATCAGACATAGGACTTGTACCGTAGGTCCTCTTCCGCAATTCAACACATTGTGGCCTCACTCACAACCAATGTTTTTGCCAACTGCCTGAGAGATTGCCCTGGATCCTCTGAGATGAGCTCATGAGCTCTTTGGATAACTTCCGGTGTCCTTGACGATCTCCCCCTGGAATGGCTCTTCCTTGTCGGGTTGGCAGAACCTTCTTCAGACCCTCTGAAGCACATATCTAGCAGCAACATCATAAACTGTCGATCTTGGATAGTTAAGCAACATTATAAACTGCAATCTTGGATAGTTAAAGAACTGAATTATTTCGGAAGATGAACGTCAATCTTGGATAGTTAAAGAACTGAATTATTTTGGAGGGTGAACGTCCAGCTGGATAGTTAAAGAACCGAATTATTTCGGAAGGTGAACGTCCAGCGCCTTAAAGAACCGAATTATTTCGGAAGGTGAACGTCCAGCGCGAAGGCCCGAATTATTTCGGTAGGTGAATGTCTAGCGCAAAGACCTTCAATTATCGCTGCTCTCTGATTATATTTTACACTCAATTTTAACTGATCAGCCATTTTTAGCTTATCCTCAAACACATAATCTATCTGGCTTAATAAAACGTCAGCAGCGTTGAGTGCTGACGTCAAATTTGGCGGGAAATTCAATTTGAAATTTGTCTGGATTTAGTTGATGCACCCTGTATTATTTTTCTGACTATTCTGATATTCTGATTTTAGTAATATGACTAACAATGCATAAAAGTTAGATTAAATTAAATATCTGTTGAATTTCAAACTGCCATATTGAATACTCCATTTTTAATTTGAAAAGCTATAATCAGATTCTATTCTGTAACCCAAAATACTAATTTTTATCAAAATAGCACTAATATTAAAAATCCATCAAATATAGGGGTTGCCACTTACAGTATATGACTCCATTCTGAATATAAATTTTTCCAATTCAATATGTGAAAGGATATTTTTCTTAGCATGAAGCACTCAAATGGTAGAGAAATAATGATTTTTATCATAAAGAACATTGGAAATTTAGCTTCCTCCCTTTTCTATCTCCTTGGGATAGAATTTCAGATTTCCTTATTTTTTCCAAACCAGTTCAGTGTCCCTTATAGCATCTCCAAATTTCAGCTTTCTAATTCGTCGGGAAGTACTTAAATTCTTGCAGATAGATAAGCATACATATATACATACTTACATTCATGGTCCATAAGTGTTTTATATATTTATATATATAGATGACAAAATTTATAAATACATATGTATCATAATACAATAGTTATATCTTGTCTCCTATCTTATAAGCAGACTCTGACTTACATGAATGAAGCAATTATTCAGTCATTCCATTATCAATGCAGTTGTCACCAATACCTTCTTGTTTGCAAATCAAAACACTTGAAGATGACATTTGTTTTTTATCTTTCAAGGCACATGAATTCCTAGCATTGGTTTCATTAGCACACAAGAGTAGGGTGACATGATCTTTCATGGCCTTGAATCCAGGTGCAGAGTATTCTGCTTTGGAGACATAAGTCCTGCTAAGCATGCACTTCCAATAGAGATCTATTTTGTCTGCATTAAATATCTATTCAAGCAGATACCTTTTATCTTCAATTATTTTTTTAATTGTTCTGGATAAGTCTTTGCATCATTATATCCAACTAACTTTATGTTATGAAGGTTATGATGAAGAAAGTGTGCAAAACATACCTTACTAGCTTTAAATTTAGACTGGCCTTTAACCTAGTTGTTTGAATATTCTCAGCACTTTTTTCATGTATCATTGAACTACTTACAGAAACTTTCTTTTGTGTTTGCCCTTGATTCAAATATTATAGGTAACTTTAGCATTTGTAGCAGTTCTGCTAGTAACCCTAGCTTTAATTGCTTCTTCACTTTTTTTATGGTCATTATAGTACACTCATTAATATTCATTAGGCTTGTCACCTATGCAGCATTCTTAGTTCACTCTAATCTTATCATCACATTGATCTCACTCAGATCCATAATCAAAATTAAAACTAACATTGATTCTTTCTTTTCCATTCTCTTCTTTCCCTTTCAATACAAAAATTCTCACCATTCTCTAAAATACAAAACAGGACATCTATATAATTGCTAATTTGCAGTGAAAAATAATAATAATAATAATAATAATGATAAATAGAAATAAACATTTGCAAAAGCATTTAATGGCTGCTATCAAAAACAGTGTATATATGAATCCCAGATCCACAGTTGGTGAATTGCTGCACATTTATGTAATTGCATATACTGTATATGAATTCTGTGTTGGAGAAGTGGTTGACAAGGGATTGCTGTAATTTATAAATTATTTGGCTGGTATTTGGATATTATTTGATTATTAATCCATAAGTTTGTTTGCTTGATACAATTTACTTTTTTAAATTTAAAATCTTTTTCAAGAATATGAAAAAATATTTATAAATATTTTATCCTTCATATTTTTATTAAATTTTAATAGATTAGCAGAATTTAAAATTCCACTATAAAAATTTATACAAACCAGATGTTAAACATTGTGAAGTTAGGCATACATCATTAGTAATGGAACTAGAATCTAAAAATTGGAAAATAAAATTATTATTATTATTTTAAATTATACCTTATAATCATATTATATTTTTCTAAAAATAATAATTACCATTTTTTTTTCTAATGGCAAGTGCAATTGTGGCAATGAGAAAAATTAAAAACAAAACAACAATAACCACCATAGTTATTAAACAGCATTTTTCTCTTTTGGTTTGTGGTTTGTACCATCTACAGTAAAAAAAAAGATCATATTTTATAATTAAATTTTATACAATTACAATTAAATTGATTTTTTATATAGGAATTTTATAAAATATAAACTAATTTACTTTTGAATTTCTTTGAACATCCAGACTCCACTTTGAGTGTTTTTGTTTGTGATTTTTTTCAAAGTTGCATTGTAAATTAATTAAGACATTTCAATTTGAGTCATTAAATTCTGTATTTGCATCATTCAGGAAATCATTTTTCCTTTGGTAAACACAATAGATCACAAGCACTTTAAGCAGGAAAAATACACTATTTTATTATTAGATATGTAACACATATACTAATAATCTCATATACTATATATCTAATAATAAAATAGTATATTTTTCCTGCTTAAAGTGCTTGTGAATCCTTGTATTCCTAAAAGCAGAAGAACTTGTTAGTTTATGATTGTAGCTCACGTTACATGGTTCAATAATGACTTCCAAAATATCTGTGCATATATACTTCTGGTGCCATAATATGTAAATATAAAGGAAGTCCATTTATCTTGATATTCATCATCTTTAAGAAATTATAAAGTCATATTCCTGACATTTTCTTAGTCATTAGTACAACCAAATGCAACACAATATGGCATAATGAAAATTTTACAAACAAACATTAAAAATATTTTTATTTAAACACAATGTTTTTATTCAATTTATCAAATCTATAATCCTAATTTGCTTTATTTGATTTTATATTAGCAATATGGCAGCTAGTAGAAAGAGATATGCAATTGTTACAATCTGTGTATTCTTTATAAACATAGTAAAATCTCTTCTTCTTTTAGTAGCAGCATATTGCATTGTTCACTTTCTGCTCCAAGCAGATGTAATGAACATATTATGTATGGTTCTTGCAATTTTCTATTGGTTGAAAATACTTGTTCCAATTCCCTATCCTATTCATTTTAATGGTTTCTTATGGAAAATTATTTTGATTTGGATCATATTATTCTGCATCTATCTTTTTTGAAGACCATATCCCCAATACAAAATAGGGTCTGAATATATAAGCATCTTTAAGCAATATAAACTTTATTAATAGGATGACCATTTTCTACTCATACCAATCCTGGGCAATAAAAAAAATTCAACCAGAATTACAATTTTAACAGGTTTTATTTTCATAATTATATATTTATTGAATTATCAAATTCATTGTTTTATTAATTAACAACATCAATAGTGGCTATCAGAGGAGCAGCCACTATTGATGATTTTGTTAATTAAAAGCAACTGGAGGAGCAGCTGCCATGAGCCTCAATTTATAACTCAATATGCCAGAAAAAATATACAAGGTTCAGTTTGTCAAAATTTGACATTCTCTATCAATGTTTTCACTTTTCTTGTACACTTACCACTGTATATTTGTCAATTTTGTCTTTTTTTTTTGAAGGGTCTCAAAAATATTAGTTGTCCAGGGTCTCATATTTTCTCTGAAAGGCTCTAAACGTCAATATAATATCATGCTTCTAAACTTAATCGTAATACCTAAAAGTCATCCATATTGATCGAAAACTAAAGAATTCGAATAATAAAGCATTATTAGCAGGTGTCACCATGACGATAAAGATTTGATGTTTTGTTTTTCAAATAATGTTGTCGAATGTAATTAACTTGCGCGCAAATTTCAAATTTCAATATATAAAAAATTTCCGTTTTGAATACGAGGTGGATGTTAAAATCCGAGACTATTAATTTAATTAATTAATCTCACTTTTAACTATTGTGTAATTATTTTCAATAAGATTTTTTTAAAGAATTCCGTAGAAACTTAATTAAATAGGTGATAATGAAATATATTAGAATCAGCAACAAACAAAACTTAATTTTATATCTAAAATTAAACGATGCTTTCTAATAGAGCACAATATGTTTCTATAATCATCAATTCTCTGTTAAACATTTAACTTAAAAATGTATAAACTATATTTAAAATATAAATTAATAATTAATTTATTTTTTATAATTTGCAATTCATAAATTGCATTTTGTGAAGAAAAAATGACATATTTTAAATATAAATCGAATCATCGATATATCGATGCATCGAATTCACGCATCACGCCATCTGCCGATTAAATTTTTGTAGTCTGTAAGATTTGTTTAATACAACGGTTTAATATTATTAAAGAAATTCGTTTCTTCGATTCTAACCATCGTAGGTTAATGCAATTTTTCAGTTCGTAAAAACTGTTTTCTTTTATCGCATTAGAGAAAGGAAAAATTCATTGGTTTTAAGAATTTTTTTTTAAATTTCAATTCTGTTAAAAATTCTATTTTTAAATTTTAAGATAAAGTATGCTTGGAAGTATCTATAGAGAATATAAAACTGCTTTTAATGATATATGGTCAAATTTCTCAGGTGGAAACGCTTATGATTTCAATCATAAACGGCCGTATTCACCAAACAGAATCGAGATCGAGTCTAATCTGAGATCGAGTTGGAAGCTGGATCGAGATTCTGTTGGTATTTACCGAATGCGAATTAGCTGATCCGAGAGACGATCGCCTACTGTTAGTAAACCGTCATATTATTGGTTTAAAATATCAAATGCTAATGATGTCATGCTGAAACTGCAGTACTTTCAGAAACTTATCAGATTATAGGTGTTAAAGTTTGTGTATTCTTACCATGGAGAAAAATCGACAAATACTACTATACTATATTTGAAAAAGAAGTAATTTTAGAAATATTTTTCTTTAAAACTGACTAAACTGCGCATGAGTCGATCTCAATCCTTACTTCAATCCGAAGAAACTGTTGGATCAAGATCGGGATCAAGTTTTGTGTCCAATCCTGGATTCAAAATCCTGGTGAATACGAAACTATAGACTGATCCAGGATCATAGTTGATCTCGATCTCGATCCTGTTTGGTGAATACGGCAGTAAGCGCATTCCAGTCTAGCATAGGCCGCCCACATTTTTGGTGGATTAGCTATTCAATAAGCTGGGATCGGACCCTTCCTGAAAATTCCGTGATGTAGGATCCGGGAATTAAGCAGGTTTCCAAAGTGAAAGCACGGCACGTTGCCACTGAGACTATCCGGCTGATAGGCTCCGTCATGAGTTCCCTTGGAAATTTATTCATGTTTAGTATTCAACAGAACTGAAAGTGGCATCATTTGTTGACAAAATAAATCAATATTATATATAAATAATATATCAATATATATCAAAATTTATACAGTATATCAATTTTAAATTCAACAATTCGAAATTTTGTAAGTTTTTAATAAAAGTTTGTTTTTCTTCTTTTGTTTGTTTTAACCATGGTTTTAACTAATTGAAAACTTCCGTTTCCAGTTCGTATTCATACTGAAAATGATACTATCAATAACGTCTAGTATCATGCACATACAGTAAATTTGACAAAAGTCATTACAGTAATCCTTGAACTATGATGAAATATGGATTTTCATATATCACACATATACATTTGGGAAAAAATATCCCAGTATGTCTCAGTATATAAACCGAAAAAGTATGTCATAAATATTATATGTGAGGTCGTTCACATAAACATATATATGAAATTTACTCAACACAATTATCATATTTTCTTTAACAAATGTTGAAACATTAAAAACAATTATCAAGTTTTCCTCGAAAGTTTTCATCATTTTTGCTTTTCTATATACATTTTCCTATCAGAAAAGCAAACATTTTATACTAAAATAATCATCGTAAGTTAAAAATCAAAAATTTTAAGTAAAATTTAAAAATTTAAAATATGCAAATAATAAAACCATTCATTGTGATTTTCTTTTGCAAATGAACTCTATTCGATAATGGAAAAGATTTCATTTTTCTTATAAATACTTTTATAAATGTAAATTCAAATTAAATATTTCAAATAATTTCAAACAACTGAAATTTCGCAAAAGATGAATTACAATGTGACAATATTTTAATATACCGGTACGCAAAATAATATAAGCAAAACTATCACACTTTTAGTATTAATATTATTCTAATGCTAAACGCCTATAATTGAATCTTGATCTATGATGGTTTATCGTGAATACAATTTTAATCGTGTACCCGAACCGGTCCAGCAGCAGCAAAAATACTTATTGCCCACATTGGAACTAGTTCACCAACAATAAAAACATCCATTTGTTACTTTGGAACTGATTTGACTAGCTACTATTTTTGAACCGAATGACCTAACTACAGTAGTTCCAAAGTAATAATATCAATTACAGGAATACCTCGATTATCGCGGTTTCGATTATTGCGATTTTCGATTTATCGCGTCGAAAACACTTGTGCTCTGAGATTGAAGTATAATAAATGCTAAGTTATCCTAAACTGCTTATAGTGCTTGTATGGATTACATGTAGGACTATCTGATAGTGACTTTCAAATGAGCTGATTATGCAAATGAGAAGAGTTGCAAATGCTATCTCATAAACCATAACAGATAGGAAAAATTTCCAATTATAAACTTGTTCAACATTCAATTCTGAACACATTAAAAAAACTTCATCAAAATCGGACAAATAGTTCATTCAAAAATTAAACAAAATCATTTTTACGTGCAAAGAGTTGACACTTACTTCTGACATGTAAATAACAAACCAACATCAAAACATAACATCCCAAATCAATAAATTTAAAACACAAAGTCTAATCAACAAGCAAAAACTAATCAAAGATGTGCTCAAAATGCCTTCCACTAGCACCCAAGTACAGTTGAGCATGATTTTGGATGGAGTTACTTTCAGCCTTGAGTGTCAGTAGAAATCTTTACATAAACAGTAATGATGCAATTTTGAAGATTCTCTGATGTTATTATGCAAGAATGAAAGTTGTTGTGGCCTCATCAATTGCTGTTTGTGGACAAATTGATCTTGAATGTTTCAAGGAATTGACATATGATAGATCTGTATGTTTCATTTTTGGGAAAATTATTCATCCAATTTTGATGAAGTTATTTTAATGTGTTCAGAATCGAATGTTGAATAAGTTAAGGAAAATTTTCCAATTACAATCTGTTATGGTTTATGAGATAGGATTTGCAATTGTCCTCATTTACATAATCAGCTCATTTGAATTTCACCATCAGATAGCCCACCCATGACTTCCTATTTGCTAGGATTTGATAACTATCATAGATTTTAAAATCTATGATAGTTATCAAATTATTTGGAGTAGTACAGACTTTTCTTCCGCTCTGTATATTGTTCATATAAACAAGTACTTGAGATTTACTTGATAAAATGGTCTTATTTTTCTTAAATTATGAAAATGTGAAAAATCAATCCCAAAATTTAATTAAAAATACTTATTGTACTGTATTTTATTATCTGCATTTTTTGTCTGTAGAAAAATAAAAATCAAACTCCCTTACTGAACATAAAATATTTATAATTACTTTTGCATTAGGATTTAATATACACTATTTTATTATAATCAGTATTACTTATATAATTTTATAAATACAGGTAGTTCCCACCTTTACAAGCTAATTTATTTTTGAAATGAGCTTGTTAACTCATAAACCAAGAATCAATTTCCCATAAACATAATGTTAAAACCAGGAATTCTGTGTTTGACAAAGAAATGTAACCTAAAATTAAGTAAAAATTAACAAAATCAATAGTATATGATTAAGTAATGATTTATTTATCTAAATAAATGAAAATATAATCTTTAAAATAAAACAGCTAATAATAATAATAATAATGAAATTATTTGTCATATTAAAGAATTTTTACACACTAGTATAATAGTAAAATTTCAGCTCACTTTGGCAGGATGTAAACGCAATCCGTATTAGAACACAATATTTATAACAGTACGACTACTATAATACTGTTATAAGTATAGTAACAGTACCGTACTAAAGTTGTAAATATATGCTAATGTTATATGCTATAAAAAATGCGATGTTACACTGAACAGTTTACAATATCTGAAACGAATTAAATCAAACTACATAGCATGTCATGAAAATAAAAATACGAATAGTTTCCCATAGAGTTACACAAATATTCGCATCTTTCTAAATTATAATCATTAAAGCGAAAATTATAATTAAAGTATACTGCATTTCATAAACAAGGAATTATAATGAATCTTACATTTATAAAAATTAAGGTTGATAATGGCAATTCTTGATCCACAATGCCCGTGTCTCTCGAAAATCTACTCAGTATTTTTCCTTAATTAAAACAATAAATTAGGATAGAATTAGATAAAATTTTCTAAAATTAAATTTCATTAAAGTAAAAAAAATAAATTAAAATTTATAAAATATATATAATGATATATAAAAAGAAATGAAATGCTATGTTCGAATTAACTAACGCAAAAAATAATAGATTTTCGAAAATATAAGTTGAAACTACCTATTCTAAGATTTCTAATTTTCTTAGAAACTATAACAAAATAGACAAAATCATTTATGGTAAAATTATTTAAATTCTTCTTTAAAGAATTAAATGAGTTGCTAAATAATAATTAAGCAAATATTTATTTTATTCAGCTCTTGTTTGCTTTGTGTATGAATAAAAATTTGAAATATTATGAAACCATAATGCACAGATATAATAAGAAAGTATAAACAATTTCAAATCTGTAAATTCTGATAATTATTTATGTTTTCATATCGCAATAATATTTTTTAATTTTCATTGTTCTTTTTTGAAACTAACGTATTTATTTTCCACTACTCTTCAAGATATTAAATTATATAACAGATATGAATTATTTATATAAGATTTTCGTAATAAAAATACCTTCGTGTTTTTATCTCATTTTTAACTTATCATGGATTTATGCAATTTTTTAACTAAGAATATGTTTAATGTCACTTGTGTTTAGATCAGTGGTTCTTAACTTTTTAATAACACCAGACCTCCAACGGATTGTCCAAAGGTCCCATATACCCTTCATTTGACTATCGAAAAAATCATCACCATTCCTTATATTTTGTCAGTATGACCACCACATATGTCAACAGCCTGAATTTACTATACTTTAAAGATGGACTCACATACTCCCAGCATTTGGTTACCATACCCCAACAGGAATGGATAGCCACAGTTAAGAATCCCTGGTTTATATAATGTATAATAAAATAAACAAATATACTTTGCGTGAAAAAATGGTTCCTATATAATGTGAGAATTTTACATTGAAAATTTATTTATTCTGAAGGTTTACTTACCAACAGGGTTCATATCTAGAAAAGATATTGGCAGTCGTATGATACAATGGAGGAATTTTCTATGAAAATTGATTGAGCATTTCAAGCAAACTATTAAATATGATACTGTCGCAATTATAGATGAAATGGTTAACGCTAATATCATTCCTGAATAAACATGCATATTAATTTTATCATTAATATCCAGAAATACTTCACTTTCCGTGCAGTTAGTAATATTAATATTTTTATCATCTTTTATTGTATAATTATCAAAGTGATTTTCTCCTGCCACAGAATTAAAATTTCGATTTGTCCTGGAATATACAAAAAGTTTGATATTATATACAATATAAAAATTCAATAAATTTTCATCAATGTCAAAATTGATCAAAGAGAATGTAAAAAGAAAAAGGAAATGTAACTTATTTTATTATATGTAACTATTGAAACTTTTCCTTTCTCTGGAATTCATGCAATATATTTTAAACGTTTTCTTGAAATTAATTTTTTTGTCAATTTTTGAGACAGTTATAATTATAGAATAATTTGCTGATGAAAGAAATGATATACATTTATCCTGGAAATAAATTTATAAATATTATCATATATCCGAAATCAGCTCATCACTTGTTTTTCTCATAGAGTATTAGGATGAGCTAATTTCCCAGAATTGAGCATGTTTCTAAAAAATAAGTACTTTATAGACCCAAATAGTAGAGAATGATGTATTTATCTTTTAACCGAATATACCGATAAAAAAAATTCACGCTTTAAAGATAAAAAAGGTTCAGGCTTTCTTCAACGAAAAAAAGATATCAGTAACTGCTAAATCATCTATTGTTGGAATATATTGCTGTAAATAGCGGAAACAATCAGTTCATCAAACCGAAGATTCAGACAGATGAACTTACAATAAACATCTGTGCGTTCAATTTTTCAAGTAGCGAGAAAATGTGAATTATTTCTCTCTACTGATTCATGTTAGAATTCATTTAAAACAATAAATATTGTATTTTTATGTCTATAAGTTGCAGGATTAATCAAATTGGAAAAATTGTTATAGCCAGACGACGAGAGAACGAGTGTCTGGCGGGAAAGTTGGAAACAAAGGAATACATCCTGAGAGTTGGATGAGTAAGAGTGAGTCATTTAAATGAGTAATCGGAGGAGCCAAAGGTACCCTAAACGGGACCCCTCGCCTATTACGTCAGAGATGGGGATTTGGATACTATACATTGAAGAAGACACATCTCTGACGTAGGAAATGGAGGAAGATCATGGATTGGGCCAAGAAGGCAATAATGTCGGCTGTGGGCGGTGATCATAAGGACTATAAAAACTAGGTCCAGAACAAAGGACACTGTCGATTGTCTCGGGTCCGATCAGCTCTGCCCGTTGCCCCTTCAAGGCCAGCACTCTATTGTCCAACTAGGCGCTTGTCCATTCTCCAGCATCCAACTCATCTCCATGGAAAACAGTCTCCTCTGCCGAACTTCATTACTCAACAAGTCTGCCTCCTTTAAGTTAAGTATTGCTTAACTTCTATTCTTTCTCCGACAAGGGAAGATCAGGTGTTGCAAATCAGATGTCACTGTATTATCATTTAACATTAATATAGATCTAATTATTCTTAGTGTTTAAATATCCTCAGGCTCGTCCTGGTGTTTACACAATAGTCATTACTATGCCTGGTCATGTGTAAACTTTCTATTTGTTGTAATAAATGTTGTTTTGTTTATTGTTTAATTACTGGTGATTATTTTAATAAAAACAAATCCACTAGACGGTCATCTGCCAACCCGTTCATCCTCCGAGGTCTATTCAGACTAGCAGGAGGAAACAGAGCGGTAACAAAATATCATGTTCAATAAACTGAGTTTTATGATTAACAAATCGCAAACCAAAGTAAGATAAATTGTTATATAAATAAGTCATGCATGCAATTGATTCAAAAAGATCAATTAATTTAAAAGAAACTTTTTGAAGTATATTTATCGGTAAGATTTATTAACTATATTCGAAATGATATTTTCGCATCAGCTAAATTTTCCACTATTATAATGTAAAAAATCGGGCATTATTAATTTTTATGAACCATGCTCCAATATGTAGAAAATACAACAAATTTTATAACGATAATGCAACTGATTAAATTAGAATATTGATTTATATATTTCATAGAATAAAATATACAAATAAAAAATTATATTTAAATAATTTAATAAATGGATATAAACTTGAATAACGAATACATTACCATTTTACAATCCAATAATCACTTCCATTTATCAAAGCTTGTGTTAGTAAAAACAAGAAGATTAGACCGAATTGGAAAATCTTTGTTACTCCAGAATTTATGTAACTTGAGTATGCAACAGTACCCCTGGAACTTGTTTTCCTGTTATCATGGTTTGCAGAATCATGTGATTTAACCTGCCGAATATAATTAAATTGCTATTTTAAAATTACTAATTATTAAAATCTATTTATGAAATTATATATTATTATATCGAAAAATTAAATTATTAAAATTTCTAAAATTTGAAATTATTATTGAAGTGATAGTATAATCCAATGGTTGTTAACCTTTTTTCTGTAGAGGAACACTTTTTAATATTTTTAAATTTGGCGGCATTCCTAAATATTTTAAATAATAATCTAGATTTAATAACGAATTTTTATTAACAGATTATTATATTTATTCTTATTTATTACATTCAGATTACAGTACACGTACACGGGATCAGTAAATAGCGGTCCTTATTAAGTTATAGCACTACCTGCGGATTTTGTCTTTTTAGAGAAACTATAATTTTAATATAATTTTTATTCCTTAATTTTTAAATTATGGAAAACAAAAAAAATTTTGGCTGTCGCAGAAATTTGAGGGTTAGGTTTTTCTACTGATACCCTATTTTTAGGAATTGGTACAATCGTTCCACTGCAAAAGAGATATCTAGCCAGCTACGTTTCACTATTAATATAAACTAGAAATTATCCGCTCATATAAATGAGCGGAAATATAATCTCGTGATTTAATCTAATAATACTGTATATAACGACGACAAACATCTCTGAACTCGTGTAGGGAATCCAATAAGGAATCATAACATGGCATCCATTTTACGTTACAGCGCCATCTGAGAATTCAGTCTTTTTACAGGAATTACAATTTTAATGTAGTTTCTATTCTTTAATTTTTAAATTATTGATAACAATAAATAATTTGGGCTGTCTCAGACAGCCAAATATTAG
This sequence comes from Olivierus martensii, assembly GCA_000484575.1. Taxonomy (NCBI): domain Eukaryota; kingdom Metazoa; phylum Arthropoda; class Arachnida; order Scorpiones; family Buthidae; genus Olivierus; species Olivierus martensii. The sequence goes on from AYEL01090500.1 coordinate 34,301, forward strand.
CCCTTTCTAAAGCTACCCTATCTATAGAAATCGGTTCAGTACTTCCACCGAAAAAAGAGACATCCAGCCAGCCAGGCAGCCAGCCAGGCAGCCAGCCACGTTTGACTGTTAATGATATAATGATTCATACAATTATATGCATACAATTCTTACAATACATACAATTCATTCTTAATTTTTTGCGGCACACTGTCAAAGGTTTCGCCGCACATTAGTGTGTCGCGGCACAGTAGTTGAAAACCACTGGTTTAATATACATTCCATCTTGATAACTGATTTAAATGAATATTTCCAATAAATTTTTTAAATCTGACGTGTATTATTGGAGAGTTTTAAGCATATATATATGGGAGATAAAAAATAAACTTATTGCATAGATGAAAACGATAGTGCAGTTATTGTTAAATGACCAAAAATATCTTAATTTTCTTTCATCATCTGTGTGTTTCGAAAACAATAAAGAAACATTATTTTAATGTAACATTTAAAATTCCATTTCTTTCTTCGCTTATGATTGTCATATTAAATTAATAGCAATATATATTATTCGTAAGAGCTAACTCTGAATTCTTTTCGTAAAATATTAGTTGTATAAAATATTCGCTACCATATAATTACACTTCACTTTTTTCATGAAAATAACGCAATTTCTAAATCTGCAAACGAAATATTAAAGACTAAATAAAACTAGAAATTTTAAACTATGATTCATATCACAGAATAATTTTAGTAAAATAAGAAATTTGATTTTTAATATGTAATTAATGAAGTATAATGAAAATAACCTACTTTCTAATATAGGGTGCAGGAATATGAAAAATCTCACAGAGAATAAAGCAATATAAGGATATACTTCCTAGTACAAAGATCAAAAATAATTGTTTCGATTGGGTTAGGTTAGGTAGTTTACGCCGCCATATCCTCATAGCGGCTTAATATCCATATGGCGGCTTAAACTACTTAACCTAACCCAATCGAAACAATTAGCGGAGGCCATTTAAAGAGCCACTTAACCTAACCCAATCGAAACAATTAGCGGAGGCCATTTAAAGAGCCCATTAGAGGCTGGTCAACACTCATGATGGGGTCAACCGGGTAGTTGAAGGATAGGATTCAACATGCCGAGCCCGGATCCGGACCCCTCCTAAAGACCGGAGAAGTGAGACCCGGATTTGAACCCGGATCCTCCAGGATGGTAAGCCGGAGATTTATCTCGCGGCCATCCGGCCGACAAATATTGTTTCGACTATACAAATTATTCTGTAACTGCATATCTTAATATTTTTGTATAAAATCATTAAGATTTTTTTTCTTCCAATACATGGTAACGAAATCATTAAAAATATCTCCAGAAAAACAACCAATTAAAATATGGAGATGGCAACTAATTTAAAAATAATATCTAAATATTTTAAATAAAATTGCTACTCTCTTTGCAAATTAAATGTTTATATACTATTTTATTCATACAATATATTTTAAATATATATTTGAAATTTTAACATTTCATTCAATCAAGTTATTAATTATTATATATACCCATTTTTTCATATTTAAATGCGGTGCTCTGGATTCAAGCCATTTATTCCATGCTTGTATTCGGCACATTTAAAAGAATACATTATATAAATAAATAACCTATTTTAAAAAATATAATTATCTATCATTTATTTTTGTTATGTTAAATATATTATATCTGAAGCAATACCGATTATTTTACTATATTAAAAAATATATATTTCTATTTTGCTCTTTGTTTTTAAGCATGTTTTAGCATCAGATAATGTTCTAAATTTGGAAAATATCAATAACACAAAACTTAATACGTACTTTAATTATATTAAAATATATATCTAACTTATTTTGGTTAAATATATAATAAAAAAGGCTACTGTATTTTGGTATTGATTCAGAATATACAGCTTCTAATACCTCTGCTTTTTCCACCTTGCTACAAAGTCGTTTTATACGCTGTACATTTTGAGATGCACCAGCAGTTTCTAACCCATTTCTTTCATGTAGTGAATGCGATATGGAATCTGAAGAGTTTTCTGTATCAGTTTTAACCAACTTTGGAAACAATTCTAAATTTGTCCCCAATTTTATCAGTTCGTTGTAATCTCCAACTGCTTGAATCTTTCCCTAAGGAAATAGAATTTGTTTAAAATCTGTTATTATATTTAGAGTAAAATATGCAGTTTTAAACAAAGTAGAATTAATCAAAGAATAGATAATTTAATTAAAATCTATTAAATATTTCATTTTGATTCACAAATTTTTATATTTCCCTAATAATTAGGTAAATGAAACTATTCTGAGAATAGTTTTGCCACTTTTGTAATAAATACACCTCGGCCGGATAGCCGCATGGTAAAACTTTTTACTATCCTGGAGGACGGGTTCACGTCCGGGTTCCACTTCTCCAGTTTTTCAGAAGGGATTCCGGCCCGGCCTGCTGAAGCCTATACTTTAGCCATCCGGTTGACACCATCATGGGTGTTGGGGAGTCTACGATGGGGTCTATAAGTGTCTGCCGCCAGATGTAGAATATCCCAAATCCGATATGACAGCGTAATCAAAATAACCTTACCAAATAAATAAACTTGCGAAATCGGCATTAATCGAATACTTCCCGAAATTATTTCATTCCAATATAATTTAAAGTAACAATAATTAAATAACCATGAATACTTTAGAGAATCTAAATATTTAGAATAATTCCAAAACAACGTGGCGTAGCACAGGCCGAAATCTTCCGTGGGCAGCACTACGCAATGACAGTTTGTCATTCGCTCCTTGCCTATTTTTTCTGTTTAATTTACGATTAAATTTGAGTGTCTCATTTTTTAATATACTCTTTTCTCTTTCTTTTCTCAATTAACACTTGTTGTGTTAAACAAAAGATGTAGAGTCCGTTATTTTCCTAACATCCCCCTTTTATTTCCGGACCTAAGACCGCCAAATCCACGTGCCTCTTCATTTAAAGTGCTGGAGTAATATACGAAAATTGCTCTTGGTGTCAGAAACTGACCTTCGAATCCAAGGCAGTTCGGAACCTCACATCATTATATTATATACTTTTATAATATATCGAAATAATATATTATTATGTACAATTAATATAAATACTGATATATGTCTATTAGATGATTAATTTCTATCATTATTAGAATGGTATTAAGAATATTATATACATACTTCTTTCAATAAAATAATTTTAGTAGCAGCTTTCAAAAACTGGATTTGATGTGTCGCCAATATCGTCACTTTTTCCTTCAGATATTTCTGTATACAACTATAAATATATTTCATTATTTGCAATTGTTATAATTATGTTGTCACAAGAATAATGTAGAAATTACCAGAATGTAATTACTTTTCGAATATATGTTTTGCTACAGGAGCATCAACCGCGCTAAGTGGATCGTCTAGAATAAATATATCCGCATCGTGATATAATGCTCTAAAAATGTATATTCTATCAATATTATAATTAAGAATTTAATTCAATGAAAATTGTAAATTGATATACCTGGCTAAGTTGATTCTTGCCTTTTGTCCACCACTCATTATTCTACCTCTTTCGCCTACAAGAGTAAGATCTTTTTCCGGAAAGTCAATGATATCCTTGGACAAATAAGAAAAATTAATATAACTCATTTCTGCTTATTCATTTATACAATTTCTAATCTAAACGTAAAAAACAGAAATCTAAAATTATGTTAACTTTGTAGTGTCTGGCTATGCATAAAGTATCTAGAATAAGTTGAAGGACATCATTTGAAAAACAGAATTATTGAAAACGATGTACAAACATCAAACATGTGTAAAATATTGATATGGAATCTAAATTTACAAATATAATATTAGAACATTTTTTCAAATATTAATTTGATATTTCATTGTGAAATTTGTATTAATTTGGATGAAGTTAACACATATTACATCATTTTTTGTGAACAGGATCTACTAGAAATGATATTTGTCATATTTATAACTTGATAGTCAGAACCAAGGATTAGGTAAAGTGGATACGAATCTTCGCCGATTTTTAAAACTCCGTTTCCTACAACCACTAGATGGCATTAGTGTTTGTGAAAAGGACCACCGGAGGCCATGTCCGGTGGTCACTGCTGTTGTGCTGCTTCTTTTTGCAGCAATTATA
>AYEL01090504.1:0-98740 GCA_000484575.1 Olivierus martensii
GATCTACACTCTTTCCCTACACGACGCTCTTCCGATCTTTTGTTGCATGTCTAAGGACATTAGTATATGTTTGATGATAAGTTTTAACTTTGTAAAGAAAAATATGGAGAACTGTGGATTTTTTTGGTTCCACTTATCTATGTGAATCAGCATTCTCTTTAATGAATGCCATTAAAACAAAATATTGCTTTCGTTCAACAGATAACATTTGCCATCATGTTTGTGAATTGCAATAAATTCTGAGTTATAAAAAGAATTTGCTACATATATGCAGTGCCAAGTTTTGAGAGCATTTTTGGAAAAATTATTTATTAGGATTCACTTATGATTAATATGATATTTTTGATTGATTATTTTCATAAATTCTTCTGTTTTTCTTGTGTCATTAGCACACTTTGTTACATTTAGGTATATTAATTTCCTAAGGATTTATTAATAAACATATTTATATCCTATCAGATAGTTAAACTGCATTAAAGGCAGTTGGTAGTTTCTGCTTTATCTTAAAGCTTGTATGGTAATGCTATCACTTCATTGTGGCTATTACGAACACAGTTTAATTTGTTTGGTTGGTAGAACATAAAGGATTGCTGGCAATGAAATTGCAGATGAGTAGCTAAGGAGGGCTTCTTATCCTGTTATTAGATCTGATCCTGCCCTGGGTATCAGATTTAAGGCATTTGGACAAGTAGTCAGAAGCTGGTTGGCAGCTTAGCATCTCTCAGTAGAGATTCATTCCTGGACTAATTCAAGCAAATGTTTTTGTTTTACATCTTTCATTACAAAAAATTAGAGTTTCTTGCATTACATGTCAAATCAAGGATTTCTACAAGGTTCCTTACAAGGCACTATCTACATCTCCATTTAATTGGGATTTCTAATTGATGATCGATTCCCAATTGTAGATATTGCCATGGGGAATGAAATTCCTTTTCACATATTGTGTGAATGTGTAATTTTTCAAGGCTAAGATATGATTTTTTATACTTGATGACAGCATAGGAAGTCAGTATTGAATCTATGGGAGCACCATATTACCAATTTTTGAAAGGGTATTAATGCACACGGAACAGTCAATTTCAATGTAAAAGGTAACAGCATCAATAAGAATGGTGGTTTTTTTCTATGTAATCGTGTCTCTGGGTTTTTTCAATTTTCAGTTTCAAATAGACATTCAATGCAATTTGCTTCATTTGATGGCTAATCATGCAGCCTTTAGAGAATGACTTAAAATTACAAGATTACAACTCTCTGCCAATTTAGAACACAGTTAGAATCAATTAAAATGCATAAAACATCATTGCACATCTGATCATCATATATATTATAGACACACAGATAATTTACTACATGTTAACATCATGTTAATATCATAATTTTATTCAAAACTTATAGCTTATTTGTCAAAACTGCCATTTTTTTTATGGCAATTTATTGTAACATCATGAATAATTGGCGCAGTGATATAAATGAACTTAGGCTCTCCCGTAGACTCAATACTGATTTCCAATGCTGTCGTCAAGTATAAAGTTGAATTTTCTTGCACTGGAAGATATTTTACAATCACATTGAGAAAAATACTGTTAAACTAAATCTTAGAGTATTAATCCAATTTAACCATATTCATTCCAAATAATTTCATGATGATTATAACTGAACATTAAAATTCATTTATAATCATCAAAAATTTGAAATAATTTTAATTAATGTTAATGCCACAATATACAAATAGTTCCTGACTTTTGACCAATATGTACTTTTAACAATAATGTTATCAATAAATTCTGCTATTGGTCAATGTAATTGACCTAGATTCGATTCCCTGATCCAGTAGTCTGATATATGGGAAGCATTCTTTTCTGTGTCTGAGATTATCTTTTGCTCATTTTTACATCATTTTTTTATGCCTTTTATATTTTCCTAGATTCATTTATAGTTCATAATCAATGATGTGCTTGCATATCAGTTATATATGTTTACACCATTTTATGTGAATTTTTTTCATCTTTGCATAATGTTTTTATGGCATTGTATTTTTATTTTTTTCTATTTGCCTGTGAAATAGGTCTATTTTGTTTCTTTTTACTGATGACTGTTTTCTATGCCAATATTTATTTATTTTTATGATTTATTTTAACTTATTATTATTATTATTATTATTATTATAGTACATCAATGTGGGCATGGAGTATCTTTGGGGCAAAGTGCTATGTAGGACACAAGTCAAGACATAGCTACTTGTGATATTTAATTGTGAGTTAACTAACTGTCTGTGCAGTGCTGAGAAACTTTCTTACTATGTTGCATGTATTGAGTAGTGATGTTTTGAAGTAATCATTGGGATGTATATCTAGTATTTTGAGTCTTTTATGTAAGGCAAGGGTGTCAAACTGGTAGCCTGCGGGCCGCATGCAGCCCTCAAAGTGTTTTTTGTGGCCCCCAACGCTCTTAACTAAAATGAAAATGCGAACAATATGTTAGGAGATAATAGAAAGTAATTCTTGCTTCATAGCTGTCATATACTATGCTGTACTAGTTTGATTTTAATAAAATTTGTTGTACAAGTGTTTTTCGATTGACCTTATCGGATATATACGTACAGATGGCTTTAGGATTAATACAACTAAACGAAATTATAGCACTTGTGAGCAGTCCATAAAGTCTTTATTCATTAAAAAACTTTGTTTTGTACAGATGGCTTTAGGATTAATACAACTGAATGAAATTATAGCACTTGTGAGCAGTCCATAAAGTCTTTATTCATTAAAAAACTTTGTTTGGAGGAACGCTTTTGGCTACTTTAAAGCCATTATCAACTCACATATCATAATTCTTTTCTAACAACATAAACGTTAAGGAACAACTGAGGAGTTCCATTCGTTTTTAGAATCAGTTTAAATTTAAAATACAGAAACGTCTGTTTAATTTTCACAAGTACCACTAAAAATCACTTCACAAAAACTAAGAAAAAATAAAAATAAAGTTAGGAAGCCTAGGATAGGAGTCGTTCACTTGATGTGTTTCCTCTAATGTGCTTTCCTTTCAGTTGGTTATGGTGTATTTCCAGGCTGTTGGGAGCCCTTCTTTGTCCCTTTCATTTACTATGTTTTCATGTCGGCTTTCCTCGTATATTACTATTTTCTCCGTTGTGTATATTTCTTCAGGGTGTGTTACCGTTTTAATAACTTCAGCCTCTTCCCATTTTATCATTAGTTATTAAGATGGTAACACACCCTGAAGAAATATACACGACGGAGAAAATAGTAATATACGAGGAAAGCCGACATGAAAACATAGTAAATGAAAGGGACAAAGAAGGGCTCCCAACAGCCTGGAAATACACCATAACCAACTGAAAGGAAAGCACATTAGAGGAAACACATCAAGTGAACGACTCCTATCCTAGGCTTCCTAACTTTATTTTTATTTTTTCTTAGTTTTTGTGAAGTGATTTTTAGTGGTACTTGTGAAAATTAGACGTTTCTGTATTTTAAATTTAAACTGATTCTAAAAAAGAACGGAACTCCTCAATTGTTCCTTGACGTTTATGTTGTTAGAAAAGAATTATGATATGTGAGTTGAATTATGATATGTGGGCTTTAAAGTAGCCGAAAGCATTCCTCCAAACAAAGTTTTTTAATGAATAAAGACTTTATGTGGACTGCTCACAAGTGCTATAATTTCGTTTATTTGTATATTACCTCAAAGAGCAGCTTACTTTTATTTTATGGTATGTTTTAGGATTAGTGACACAACTTAAATGCTTTTCTGCAAGAACTACATCGTTTTGTGCAAAATTTCTTACCAAAAAACAAAAAGTCATGAATGAGAACCTGTATTTTTTTTGGATAGCCAAATACAATAATCAAGTTCCAAACAATCCCTCTTTGAAGGACATCTATAAAGGATGTGCTAACGGGCTTGTTAAAGATTTATTTGTTGTGTTGTTAACATATTTAAAAAATGTAAGTAGTTATGAATATTTGAATTTATAAAATTTTAATGAAAGCTTTTATTTTTGTACAGAAAATGTCTTTTAATGCTTAATAAAAAATTGGATTGATAGCAAAGAATTAAATTAAAAAACATGCATAATTAAAAGCAATTATGTAGTAATTATATATATTTGCAGTATGTTCATTTGATTACACAATGTTGTTAATTATCCTATTTATATTTCTGAATCCTTATTCTAAAATGTAATTTTAAAAAAATTTAAATGTGATGTGGCCCGCGGCAATCTTACAGGCTCATTAAATGGCCCTTGAATTAAAATGAGTTTGACATGGCTGGTATAGGGTATTATTATTATTACTTTTGGCATTTCTTTCAATAACTATATTGTTTTATACATATTATATTACAGAATCCTTGTACTTGATACAATTTTTACCATGCGGCTCTTATGCACTCCGAAATAGCGTAGTTAATTTTACAGAGAAAACTATTGCAGCTTTCTCTTTAAATTTCATTCAGTATTTTTAAAATTCCTATTAAAAATTTGAAAATTTCCAAGCTTATTGTTCAATATTATCTTAGACTTTAGTAGAAATTACAATTTCTATTTAAAGTAGAATTGTTTGAAAATTTGTTTATAAAGAAAATAATTTTTTCAAGTTTAATTTTTTTTTTACTTTTAGTTGTGGACAATTAAATAGAAGATTGAGAGAAGTTGGTAATCATGATAATCCTTGGAGATTACAGTGCAGAAAATATTGGCTTCAAATAGAGTAAGAATATTTTTCCATATAAAGTTCAGGTATATGTTTTTAAATTTGCAAAATTCAATACAGTGATTAATTTCTAAAACAATTATTAGCATACAAGTATAAATTTACTGAAAAGTAATTCTTGCATTATTATTTCTCAGCATTTATCAATTCTTAATCATACACATTAATTGAAATAAAACTAATTTAAAAAAAATAGTGTTCTTATTAGCACAATGATGATTAGTTTTCTATTTCATTTACTACTATTCCCAATTATTTTTCAATACTTTCATAAATAATAAAATTTCCGTTTAAAAAAATCATATCTTGACATTATTTGTTTGAATTTACTTGAAACTTTCAAAAAAAAGAAACCAAAAAGTCTTGCCTCTTATTCTGCCAAAAATTCTTCATTATTCTTCAAATGGAGAATAAGCTTAGCTTAATTATATACGGTAATCAATTTTACTGCTTTTTATAGTCATCTATAAAATTGACCTTGAAATAAAATGAGTTTGACATGACTGGTATAAATTATATAAAAAAACATTGATGGCTATTACTTCAATAAAGAGGAAAGGAGGTGTATCAAACACTATGCCTTCTTTACAGATGTTGTTCAAAAACACTTCAGAAGAAATTATAAATAAAATCTATGAAGCAGTTTCTTTTATATATAAAAACTTTATACATATATAATCTTTTAAAGAATTTAAAATTACACAATGTTGTTAATTATCCTATTTATATTTCTGAATCCTTATTCTAAAATGTAATTTTAAAAAAATTTAAATATGATGTGGCTCGCGGCAATCTTACAGGCTCATTAAATGGCCCTTGAATTAAAATGAGTTTGACATGCTGGTATAGGGTATTATTATTATTACTTTTGGCATTTCTTTCAATAACTATATTGTTTTATACATATTATATTACAGAATCCTTGTACTTGATACAATTTTTACCATGCGGCTCTTATGCACTCCGAAATAGCGTAGTTAATTTTACAGAGAAAACTATTGCAGCTTTCTCTTTAAATTTCATTCAGTATTTTTAAAATTCCTATTAAAAATTTGAAAATTTCCAAGCTTATTGTTCAATATTATCTTAGACTTTAGTAGAAATTACAATTTCTATTTAAAGTAGAATTGTTTGAAAATTTGTTTATAAAGAAAATAATTTTTTCAAGTTTAATTTTTTTTTTACTTTTAGTTGTGGACAATTAAATAGAAGATTGAGAGAAGTTGGTAATCATGATAATCCTTGGAGATTACAGTGCAGAAAATATTGGCTTCAAATAGAGTAAGAATATTTTTCCATATAAAGTTCAGGTATATGTTTTTAAATTTGCAAAATTCAATACAGTGATTAATTTCTAAAACAATTATTAGCATACAAGTATAAATTTACTGAAAAGTAATTCTTGCATTATTATTTCTCAGCATTTATCAATTCTTAATCATACACATTAATTGAAATAAAACTAATTTAAAAAAAATAGTGTTCTTATTAGCACAATGATGATTAGTTTTCTATTTCATTTACTACTATTCCCAATTATTTTTCAATACTTTCATAAATAATAAAATTTCCGTTTAAAAAAATCATATCTTGACATTATTTGTTTGAATTTACTTGAAACTTTCAAAAAAAAGAAACCAAAAAGTCTTGCCTCTTATTCTGCCAAAAATTCTTCATTATTCTTCAAATGGAGATATTCTTCTTAGCTTAATTATATACGGTAATCAATTTTACTGCTTTTTATAGTCATCTATAAAATTAAAATGTGACATATTTCATAAATTTATAAAATAACCATTAATAATTAATTTTCACTTTTTTTAAAGATTTGTGTGATGTAGAAAAGCAAAATTTCAGCAAATAAATTTTAATGTCTTTCAAGTTACAAATTAAAAAAAAAAAGTTTTATAAATTATGCATTCTAGAATTTGTATATAGCATACATTAATTCTTTGTCATAACTTAAAATAATAATAAATGTAAATATGGTGTTCTTTTTTGACATATATATTTTTTAGTTCTGGAACTATATTTAAATTTTTGGGTGCTGTATTATGTTGTTTAGAGGATGTAATTGAAAATAATTTTAGACTTAATTATTTTTTGCATAAAGAGTTATTTATAAACACAATTATTTGATTTGTGAAACAAAAGCTGTTCTTTTGTATATTTTAAATACTCATTCTTTTTTTGCATGTAACTGCAAATTCAGAATAAGAAAATGGATCTATAAAGCTTTCAAGCAATACAGTTATCACAGGGGAAAAAATCCAAAAAGTAATATAAAAAATGTAAAATTCAAACAAAACTTACTTTTACTGATATTTAAAAAAGTTTCATCATTCAAATCCAGATTACTCACATTCACATAGCAATTAGTTACACAGTTACTGCTACTGCAGCTATTAGAATGTTAAAATTTTTAACAGAATTATAGCAGTTAAAAGAAGTGTCAAAAATCATGAATATTATCAATTTTTTTATAAATTTTTAGTGTATCTATTACATTTATGATTATCAGTGGAATCTGTACATTTTGCAAAATTTTGCAAATTTTCATCATTTTGCAAAATTTTGTCTAAATTAACAAAAACGAACAAATGTAGCACTATTGAGCAGAGAAACAAAAATTAAACGGGAATGTTTTCGATCCATTCTAGGACCATCTTCAGCTGTTAGACTTTAAAACCACGGATAAACAAACCTGTCACGTGATATGAGTGTTAAGCAATTTCCAGGCAGAGGAGAGCACTTCCAGTTCCTGCATGTTGACGATAACTTCAGATTTTTCTCGGTGTTGAATTTGCAGCGCTTCGGCAAAGTAACTTTCGTCGCGGTGATTGACGGTGTTGTATAATTTTGGCCTCATGCCAACAGATGTTGATGTTATGTTCTAAAGCATATATAGATAAAGCTGTGGTGGTTGCGCCTTTTAATATACTGTCTTTATGTTCCTTTAACCTTTGGGATTAATTACGATTAGTGAAGCCAATATATCCCAATTGTCTGAGTCTTGTTGTAGCAGCTGAGGAGATACATAATGACCTACAATATGAGGAGATACATAATGACTAATACTATGATTTTAAAAATATTTGCTGTCTCCTTTTGATTATTCCAATCATAAAATACAATCAATCAGTCATCATGCAATATTTAAATGAATTGAGTGTAAAGGAGTAAATATGTGATATTTTATTTTGTAATTTTTATTATTTTCAGTTTTTTATTTTTATTATGGCTATGAAAATGCTATTTTAACAAATTTTTTCCTATTCTTTCCAAAAATGTACATTTTTAAATTTTTTAATGTTTTCATTAACAAAAAATTAAATTTGAAATAAACACTTATTTTTTTAAATATCAATTAGAAACATTGATTGCAATGTTTGCATAGCTAACAGAATTGTTGTTTGTTTAATTTTAAAGTATTGTAATGAATTGTGTGGAAATATAATTATATGTATTTAATTTTTTACTTTTCATTATGACTTAAAATTAACAGTAAGAAATTTAATAAAATGCATAGATGAATTTCTTCTTATAATCAAATAAGAGAAATATTAAGCACTAATAGAAAATTAATATTTTTAATATATGTAGCAATATATAACTAATATATATTAACTATATGTTAATAATAGTAAGAAGTTTGCAATACCAACATATACTAATTTGAATAGTCATTTTTTAATTTATATAAACTAATTGAGTAAATTAAGTTTATTTGGAATTAAATTCTAAGTTATTTAATTTAATATTTTATTTTCACAAAACTATTTTTGTCAAGTTCAGTGCCAAGAAACAAATATTTCTAAAACAGTTCTTGTATTGGTGACAAATTGAAATTATTTAATGAACTATCTTTATTCATAAAGCAAAGAGTTTGATGGAAGCTTTGCCTTCTTGAAATATTGTGCCAACATATTAATTACTGTGGAGGTTTTACATTACTTTGCTGATGAAATAGTTCATTATTGTAATTTTTAAAATTTTTAAAAAATTTAAAAATAGATGGCATATACAAGTAGTTCTCGGCTTACGACGAAGTTCTGTTCTAACGTTTCCTCATAAATCGATTCTGATGTAAGTCAAGGATTTTTTTAATTCCTGATTTGTTTGATTTCTGATTTAATATTTTTATAAATTAAGTTTCTATTTAACTTAAAATGATTAAACAAAGCTTTCCTTATCTTTTTTTATGTTGGAATTTTTATCAATAGTATTATTTCTCTTACTGGATATAACAGAGTTACTGCAAAATACAGTAATAAGGCTTTGCTTGCCAACTAATAGCAAAGCTGTGATGCATATAAAAAAGCAATGTGATATTGTGAGCAAGCAGCAAAATTGAATTAGGGAATTTTTAGTAATAATTTTTGGCCATTGTAAGTGCGAATCGTCATAACTCAAGTCGTCGTAAGTCGAGGACTACCTGAATTGCAAAATTTCATAATTCAGATGTTTGTATCTGTAAAAAATAAACTTTATTACAAGATGTGAATAGGACTTTTGTATTCATTTGCTACTGTACTTTTTTAAAGTTTTAGAAAGAATATGTTATTCAGTATACAATTTATTTTGTCTAATTAGATAACTTTTAATTATCTCTTCATTTAATATAGCTCTCATCAACCTATAGCCTACTGCATTCTTTTGTGCAATCCACAATATGCTTTTTATATCACTGTCATCATTGTTTCCATAATCTTTTTCTATCCATGGCATACCAAATTTAATATTATATATTTGCTGTTTATATAAGCATTATAAGAATAGTGAATAAAATAGATTGTTATGATAGTTGATTAATTTTATTTTTGAAATATTGCTTTGTTTAATGGGTTGTCTGTGATAAACTGGAAGTATCCCTAGATGGCTCAAGGAACAGTTTGAGTTGGCCATAATTAATCTAATATACTTATATTACTGTAGGATGTCATTATCATGAAAAATATATACAGTTGGAATTTTATTGAATTAAAAATGAAGTGGAATTGACAGTTATTTTTTTTTATTCCATTATTTGGCTACATAAAGAAAATCATTAATGCTGTTATTTTCATCAAATCAATCAAAAAATTTGCTTATTTAATTTGCTGTCACTTCTTTATTCTGAAATGTCCATTTCCTATTTTTAATTTGATATATCTGATATTAAAATTTTATTATAAAAATTAATTTCAGTATGCAAATCATGTAAAATATATATAATAGCTTAGGACAACCATTTATATCAATACCAATATTTAAAAAAATAGTCTTTTAAAAAAGTAGAAAAAGTACCAATATGCAAAATTGCATTTCGGAATTAAAATATAAAAAAAAAAGAAAATAATGAAAAATCAGTTTAAATATTATCTTTATCATCTAGTGATGGAAATTTAAACTTCATAATGAAAGCTTCTATAATCTAGAAAATTATATTGAACAATAAATGAAGTACAGTATAATTTATTGAGTATCGTAGATAAAACGAAATTCTGAAGAGTACCGTAATTCATCACATGTCTGATGACAAGCTGTTAAGTAGTTAATGTTAGCATACACTTCTGGATGAAGTTTTGCTATACTATAAGATATCTTATAATTGGACATTTTATTTCTGAAGCAGTAATATAAACCCTGTACTTTTTACTATTGATTTTCTTGTAAAAAAAACCTTATTTTATATTTGTTTCATTACCAATTTTTATTGGCAATAAAAATGAACTTAATCTGTCAAATTAAGTCTAAATTAAATTTAATTGCTATTCATTCAACAATAACACTAAACTAATTTTTAATATTGATTATAATTTCATTTATTATAATATTTTTATAGGTTTTTATGAAGAATTTTGAACTTTTTATTACCTAAGGTCTTCATTCACTATTTATATGTAGGTCTTCATGTATTTTCATGTATGACCTTTTTTACTTATTTATGATGGCAGCCTATTTTATTAAATACAGTATGTTAAAATAAAACAAGGGTTTCTAAACAGATTTCATTTTAATTAATAATAATAATTGGCATAGTTATTGCTAGTTATTATTGTACTATCTTTTTTCTGTTTATGAGTTTAGTAAATCAAAGGAGATTGAATGTTGTTTGAAAAGTGAATTATTTCTTTTTAAAAATATAAATAATATAGTTTTGGAGATATTTAAATAAATATTTCATAAACAGTTTACTACTAGTAATTATTATTGGGATAGATAATGCAATATGTGTTAATTGAACAGATTTCTATTTGTAAAGAAAATGGATTAGTACTTATCCAAAAATAACATATATCTGATTATAAAGTTTTTGATATTATTGTTAACTTTACCAAATATTTTTAGCTATTTTGATTTTTTCTGATTAAAATAATTATTATTAATAATTTGATATTTGATACTAATAATTACAGTGTTAGAAAAAATTTCCATTAATGTTGGAAGATATTTATTTTTTTATAATATCTCTATTATAATTATAAAGATGTTCATTTAAAAATATATTAAAAAATTTTTATGTTTAGCTGTCCATCATACAGAACATGGAAAGAACATTTTCGACATTGGTATAAAGATATGGGTCGATATATTCATTGCTATGCTACAATTAAATCTGCTTGGGATAAAATCACTGATTTCATGAATGAAAACTGCCCAGTTATTTATAATTCAATAAAAGGTAAATATAATATGCTAATGAATTTATTAAATACTGTTTCATAAATTACAATTGTATTACAATTTATATTGCAATATAATTATAATTTATGAAACAGATTGTGATTCAATAGAATGCACTAAATAAAATATAAGAAAAGTTTTAATTACCGATATTTCTAACTTGTAAAATCAATATATATATATAACTTTTATTCTTGACAACATTATATAAGTTGGAGAATACCTGTATTGTTTATTTCATATTTTTGTTCATATAAAATATTATTATAGCATTGTCTTAAGTTATATAATATTCAGTATGCATAATTTTGTCATTGATTAAATGTAATATATGATAATACTATGGCAGATAAACTCTTAATTGTATTGAGTATATATAAATGCTATAAATACATAAGCCCTTTTTTCTACTTATATCAGGCAAATGAATTGATAGAAATGACAAATATGCATTTGAGAAAAATAAGAAGTAATGACCATGAAAAAGATTCAAATAGAGCAGTGTTTCCCAAAGTGGTCTATATCGACCCCCAGGAGTCGATGATGACCTGCAATGGGTCCATGTCAACGAAAAAAACACACATTTGAAGTTGATGAATTTGCAAAAATTCAATATTAGCTAAGTAGGGGGTCTACCCAAAACTGAAAAACATAGCAAGTGGTCTACAAGACAAAAATGTTTGGGAACCATTGAAATAGAGAAAGGATAAAAATGAGAATTTGTAAAATAATAAATGAATAAAAGAATCAAAGAAATACATCACAAAAGGGAAAAGATACAAAGTAGATTGCTGAACATCACAAGGATGAACAATATGCAGACTAAATAATCCTAAATTAGCCAAACTTCCACAAGCGGTTATTTTTGAATTAACTGCCAAATTAATAATTATTTTTAATTTACGCTACGGTGCCACCATCTGTCGGATTAATAATTAATAATTTTAATTTAGGCTAAGGTGGCGCCATCTATTATTTAATAATTGAACTTTAATTTTTACTAATTTCTCGAAATTAAACTTTAATTTTTACTAAATTACACAAGCATGGAGAGAGGAAAAATTAAAAATTTTATTAAATTTAATAAAATTTATAAAATTTATTTTTATTCTGTTAATTTGTTTTTAAATTCTCTATTTCTTTATCAAATTATTTACAATTTCATAAATTTTTATAAAATAAAAAAAAGAGAATTATTTATAATATTCAAAATTTAATATAAAAAAGATTTCAATAAAATAAAAACAATTATTTGCGGTTTAATACAAAAGTATTTCTTACAATTTCAATAAACCTAACTTGAAAAACATGAGGTTTAATTCTTTTAACATCTACTTTACCCAAACTTCTATCCGGTTGGCGGCATACCCCCTGCGGGATACACTCTCTCCCCTATCAACTACTGTGAGGTCACGTCGTGACGTCACTTCCGCGTATAGTTTTGAACGTATAGATACCTAACATACTACTGATAAAATTATTAATAATCATAATCAAAAACTTTTATTATTCAAAATAGTTTATTTGGAACAATATTCACAAGGTAATATTAAAAATTAGTTAAACAAAATGAAAAAAGTTGAAAGAAACCATATAACCCAATGGTTTTTTCAACTTTTTAAAAATTGTTTGTTTTGTTGTTGTTTTTTTTCATTTTGTTTAACTAATTTTTGACATTACTTCTTGCATATGGTTCCAGGTAAGCTATTTTGAATAATAAAAGTTTTTGATTATGATTATTAATAATTTTATCAGCAAACAAAAAAGAGTATGCCATCTCTACCGGTTTTACTCTATATCTTGTTACTGTTATAGTCAGCTACACTTATCTGCTTAACATAGTCTCCATATCATACTGTAAATAAGAAATGCAGTAGCTTCATAATTTTTTTTTTTCCAAATAACGAAGCGTTGGCATCATTATATCATTCTAATCTGCATCTCTTTTTAGATTTTAAATTTTTTTCTCTAAACAAGCCATTTCTCTTATTAGAATTCTGTTTTAGGTATAAAGCTGGATATTTCTTTATCCAGTCATTCTTGCACATCATTACTACTACTTATTCCTTCCTGAATGTATGTTCCTCATTCCTCTCTATTTATTCACTTTATACTAAAGTAAGGAAATCATAAATACCTGTATATTTGACAGGGAGTTCCTGATTTAGGACAAGGATTTGTTCAAGATTTTTTAGTCATAATATGAATTCATCATGACTCAAAAAATGATTTCTAATAGTCACAATGTTATAAATGGAAGTTAGATTCTTTATCCATCAAAACCCAGAATATTAAATTGATTTAAAAAAAAATATATATACAGTGCAATAATGTTGAATAAATACTGTTAATTATTTACCATGAGGAAAATTTGTCCTTACTTCTTGTCATGATTTTGACTTACTGCTGCTATTGAGTCCATTTTTGACCATTTGGGTATTGCCAATTGAAAGCAAAGACAAAAATTCCTTCTATTTTTTAATTTAATTGAAACTAAAAGAATATTAATACCATATGTATTATTATTGTCAATAATGATTTGATTGTCTTTTATATGGGAAATTGGATAAAAGAAACCTTAATTTATATCTAAGAAAGTATAAAATTCTGTTAAGGAATATTTTCAGATTCAGATAGTAGTGTGCATAGATAGATATAAAATTAATTCATATATAATATTTCATTTTGTAAAAAATTATGATTAATTGAATTGATTCTAATTTTAAATGAACTTTATTGACTTTATTGACTATATATATATACTATGAATGAATAATTTTTAATGTTAGATGGAGTTTCAGAGGAAGAATTAGATGAGGCAGAAGCCAGATTGAAAGTTAAATTTCCTGATGATCTTCGTTGTTCATATCGTATTCATAATGGACAAAGGTTAACTTCTCCAGGGTTAGTATAATTTAATTGATAGTTTTATAAAAATATAAAAAAATAAAAATAAATTGCTTAAATTTTTAGCCTTATGGGTAGCATGAGTTTGTATAATCGTTATCGATCAGAATCCTTGTTAGATCTGTATACAGCTGTTGCTGGATTTCAGGTATTTTTCTTATTCTTAAGTTTTTTTATTTATATTATTAATTTTTTAAAAGATTAAAAATATAATAGTGATAAAATATCTTATAGCTGAATATTAAATTTTAATATTTAAAATAAAAATTAGAAATATATATCAGTTAATTGCATCTAATACTTTTCTTTAATATAAAATGACTGCATCTGACATCTTTAAAAATACATAGTAGAATTTAATTTCATAATAATAAATTTTACATATTGCATTATTTAGCTTCTAAAAAATTGTGTGAGTGAGTGAGTAATTAACTACTTTCTATTGTCTTTTAACTGAAAAAATAAAATTTTCAGAAGTAAAAATATTTGATGACATTGTTATGTATTGATTAAATTATTATATATCTTTTTATATTAATAAAAAGTAATTTACTTTTAAATATAACAGATCAAAGAAATTTTTTCATTTTATATGAAAAAATAAAAACGTAAAGAAGGAAAAAGTTTTTGAGGTTTTTTGATATAGTCTTGAAACAGATCAAATCTCAATTTTATATGAAAAAATAAAAACGTAAAGAAGGAAAAAGTTTTTGAGGTTTTTTGATATTTCTGTTATATTTAAAATTTTATCATTATATGCTGTCGTAGACAAGATATAGGAATTAATCATGAAAAATAATTATAATAAATTGTAAAATAATGACATGAAATATTTTAATATCTGTAATCTAAAAATGTAATTGTTGCAAATGAGTTAACATCTAGATCAGGAATGATGAACCTATGGAATGTGGAAAAGTTTTTGGCATGCAATACTTGGAGCTGATATATTGTTTTAATTACATTAATATTACAATTGGCACTCAAGTGATAACTTATACAGAAATTTAGCCAATTTTGGCAAGCACTCTTAAAAAAGTTTAAGACTGCTGATCTAGGCTTTATGAAAAGTTGCTATTTAAGCCATTGATAGTACTGATTCCTTGAGGCATAGATCAAAGATGTTCAGTAATAATCAACACTGTGAATTTGAGCAACTTGATTGACTTTTTGTATCAGATTTATTTATTCTTTAACCCTTTGAAGTCAGCATTATTTCTGCCTGCAGTTGCTGACTGGCAATTAATGGTACTTAAACCTAATTTATATGCAAAAAATATAAATTATGATATCTTGCTTAATTTTCATTGGAAAATTTTTAAAGTTTTTACAGTTTATTATGTTTTTCATTCTGATTCTAACAATGTGAACATTTTTATTAAGTTATATTTTTTCACAACTTTTCATTCCATATATGACATTGACAATCAATTTTTTTATATGAAATCTTAGCTATCCAATGAAATTATTGATATTTTTGGATAACAGCAAGTCCACTGGATAAAACATGAATGAATGAATGAAGAAAATTGGTCCATATTTAAAAAAAATTGACAAAAAAATATTATACATATTTTAATTAATATTAATTAATGATGTTATGTTGTATAATTAGTTCAAAAGTAATGTAAATTTATTAAAATATTGACATTTTTATTAATTTATATTTATAGATATGTTTTTCCTTCATTTCAGTAATTTACAAGGAATCACAAATCTTAAAGCAGGAAAAAAACACTATTTTATTATTAGATATATACTACATATACTAAAACAGGGAATATCTAATAATAAAATAGTGTTTTTTTTCTTGCTTTGAGTGCTTGTCATTTCTTGTATTCCTAGAAGCAGCAGAACTTGTTAGTTTAGATCGGAAGAGCGTCGTTAATACAACTAGTCTATTAGAGGAGTATATTAATTCCTCTATATAGGATAGCTGCAATTAATTAGATCAAAAAACCCAATGTATATGAAAATAATTTCCTCTCATTCATAAACAGCTATAATATTTTTTCTCTATTTGGCTCGAAATGCTATTCTGTTATACTATACCAATACAACTCGAAGTGCGGTAAGCTTTAAATAAACTGAAAGGTTTTACATTTAGATTTTCTCATTTTTTGCATATAGATTAGTAAAAATGAAACAAAATATTAATGATTAAGAAATATTATTATTTATTTTAACAGATTTAATCAATATTTTTGTATTATCTACAATATTTTATAATTTCAGAACTTTTTTAGTTCTCTTTTTTAAATTTTAAGTAAAAATTCAAATTTTATTTAAAATATAAAAAAGAGAGCTAAAAAATAAGAAATATTATATTTCATACCAAAACTAGAATGATTTTCATTTAATAAACTAATAAATCCAAAAGAAGTGTTTAAAAAAAAATCCAAATTTTATTTAGAGAATCCATTCAAAACAACTTTCATGAAAACATAATTAAAAAAAAATTTTTGGGGATTAAAAAATTTAGGAACCACCATCAGAAGCATATATTTTCGACCAATAAGCACAAAAACAAAATCTGATCTCCAGTATCTGAATTAATTAAATCAGGATTGAATTTTTTTCACCTTTTACTGTTTTCCATTTCCTGTTTGGACATGTCAATGGACCTCAACAAGTTAAATTTAATTATTATATGAATTAATGAATTTATTGTTGAATTTGTTTATTTGTGGATTTACAAATGATGATGATAACTTTGTTCTTAAATTATTTTATTTCAAATCAGAAAATAAATATTTAACACTGAATTGTAAATGTTATTTGTTTGAATAAATCAACTTCACTTATTTTTTGAAAATTTATTCACTGTTGATTAGTTCTCTGATATATTTGAATTATTTAATTTTAGCAATTTTATTTTTCTGGCTATGTTGGTTCTGGTTTTTTTTTTTTGTGATATTATTAGATTATTATTCAAATTTAGAAAAATTTGACCAGACTGAACTGTTGATTATTGCAGAATTATTACCATTAGATACCAAGATTTTGAAATAGGTGACTTTGTACAGATATTCTATTCTCTAATACTTAGTATCTGAGTTTTTTAGTATCTAATCCATCACTAACATGTATGTACTCATTGTGTTATCATATTGTATTCAAGTACAAAAATTTAAATTATAAAATTTATATATTTGATGATTTTATATTTTTAATCACTCAAAAAAATTTTTTTCTTACTATGAAATTCAGTTAAGTGAACTATTTAAAATTATAAATACAGTAGAACCTTGATATCTTGAATCTCACAGGAACAAAAAAAAATTTGATATATAGAGTTTTTTATATCAAGGTTCAATTTTAAATAAGGATTTTTATGTCAATAATACATACTGAGTTTTTAATACTGTATAAGATAATCTTTTTTCCATGAAAATTAGTATCTAAATACTCCTGCATCTTATAAACCAAACATTGAAAATATCACTGAATAAACACAATCATATTGGCAAAAACCTGTCAACAATTAAAAGTGAAACTTAGAAAACGAATCTACTGAACAGCATGATCAGTATTCCGAGCATGCACAAAAAAGTTCCTGTTCTGGTTATTGGTAGCACATTTATGTTCTTTTGCTAAATTTAAATCCTTTTTTTATACACTGAAAGCAAGGGAAAATTCGTTAGTATTTTTAATTTTGCTAGCACAAAAGTTATAAACTAATTCGAGATAGCAAGGGTTTTGAAGAAAATACTTTAAGATAACTATTGAAATTACATTGGTTTAAATGCCGAAAGTTCATGGAAAAAAATCTTTTTCCACATATCAAGGATTTCGAGATAACAAGGTTACACTGTATTATAAAAAGCAGTATCAATGATATTCATTTTGTATATTTTTCTGTATGACATACTAAGATGATTTGTTTATAATTTCTTTTAAAATATCAAAATAATTATTATTGAGTTTTCTTAATTGAGTTCCTTTATTTAATAAAAAAAATTATTTCATATTATTAATTTGATTTGGTTAAATGCTGAACTAACTAAATTTAATTTTAATATTATAAAATTGATTATTATTTATATTTTATAGTATATGGACATAATGTTTTTATTCAGCCATTCAATTTTAATCTTTAAAAGTCATAATTTTAATTAACTAAATTAGATTTGTTGATTTTGATTAATAAAAGTATTATTGCTTTATTATAATAACAGCTAATTGTTGATTTCTGTTAATTTATTCTAAACAAGATTTGATTTGATTTTGATATATTGCTTTATTATAATAACAGCTAATTGTTGATTTCTGTTAATTTATTCTAAACAAGATAATTCTGTAAAAAAATAAATAGGAATTTAGTATAATTATATTTATTACTTCTTTAAACTCTTTCCTACTTAAACATGAAAATATTTGATGGTTGCATTTGAAAATAATTAGTTTAGAATCTTTAAATATGTAAAATAGAAACTTTGACTTAATTATAAGGCATTTATTTATATATAAAATAAATTATCATTTGAACTTAATTTTAAAATTAATTAAAAATAATTTTGAATATTTCAGAATAGAGATTGTTTGCGTGGTTGCATGCCATTAACTTTTTGTCTTCATTCAGCTTTGACACAGTTTATTGCCTTATCTGATATAGATGGTTACCAGCCAAATACTATTTTCTATTTAGTTCTTGACCAAAATGCCCTTCAATATCTTCCAACTGATGCATTTATTTCAGGTAAATTATTATTTATTAAATATGTCAGATTAATTTTAATTATAATGCTGCATAGTTGAATATTTGATTGTTGATTTTGTATAATATAATTGAATTCAGTATAATCCATTAAACATAGTGTTTAAGAAAATTCTAAATTTACTCATTTATCCTATATATAATTATAGTAATGTTTTGTTTTCATTGTTATGATCTACTGAATTAATGAACTGATTTGAAAAAGAATAACATTATTAGAAAGTTTTTATTTTGGCATTAATACAAGTATCTTTGGTTAAATTTAAGAAAATCTTAAATTTTTTTTGAGACATTTGGACTATATTTAAGGCATTTGCTTTTGAGTATTGGATTATGAATTCATACTATTATTGTTTGTTTAAAAATTTATGATAATTTTTTTAGTTGAAAAAATGGATATTTTATATATACTTTTTATAACAACCTCAAATTATAAATAAATCTAATTTTGATGATTCATTTATAAAATAGCAATATTTGTTTTTTTCTTATTTGCATATACTGAGATAGTATTATATTTGATTACATAGCCAAGATTTTTGTTTTTATGCATTTAAAATTTAGTTTAGAAGATTTATTTCTTAATAAAATTATATTTATATCAGGAAGGTCATTTTCTGAATGGTTAACAACTTATGCTGAACAGCTTTATAACCATGAATTTGTTATAATGCATGACCAACCATTCCGGTAAAAATTCATATTTATTAGGGAATTCTTGATTCATTTAATAATAAATTATAAATTGTAACAAGAAAATTTTTTTGTAGATTTTATAAAAACCTCTCTTGCAAATTAACTACAGAATATATTACTGTTTCTGTGGCAACTTCATTTTTACCAGAATCAAGCAGTATAAATCCTCCTTCCTTTCTTCATGCCTATCATATCACGTAAGTATTTCATTATATAAATGCATTAAAATAAAGATTATGTGTAGAAAAGTAAATGTTTTTATGCAATGGATTAGTATGACAATGGATGAAGATGCACCAAAATCAGAATCATGCCAGTTAGAAACAAGACATTGGATAATAACTGATGAAAATGGAGAAGAGAAGAGAGTTGATGGTCCAGGTGTTGTTGGTAAGGAAACTCAATAATAATTATTTTGATATTTTTAAAAGAAATTATAATAATTGCATAAATTAAAATTTATAGTTAAAAACACAACAAAGTTCAAGTCCTGTTTTATTAACTTATTGCAATTCTGAGCTACATTTAACACATTCTAGGTACTCCTCTACTTATGATGAAGTTATGTTTTGATAACTCCTTTGTAGATAAAAAAAAATCTAAAATAAAAATGACTGATAATGGTAATGATTTTAATAGTAATAATAGAAAATAGAAGAACAGATTCTCCAAGTGGTAAAATTGTCTGGATTTGATCTTGGATCCAAGATCAAATCCAGGCAGTTTCACTTCTTAGACAATTTCAGTTCTAGATGATTTAACTCCAAGGAAGTAAAATCACTTGGCTCCAATGTAGTAAAATTGTCCAAAATTAAACTCAATCCTCTAAAATAGGGGGTGGACAACCCCTGGCCTGCAGGCCACATGCGGCCCTGGAGCAAGATTTGTCCGGCCCGTCACTAAATTTCTCTATTGCATATTAATATGGCCTTCCACGTCGCACCGATACGGCGACCACCTAGACTAGATGGTGCCAGTAAATTCTGGAATATTCGAGATGCTTAGACCACCTGCTATATGAGGAGAAGCAGCTGTGATTCCCACCAATTTGTGTTAAGATCAGTTGGGAAGTACAGAAGTTAGATTAGTAAGTTTTGATTGTTTTGAAAAATTTGAAAAAATTTCTAATCCTAAAATATGTCCGGACCTTCAGGTAGTAAATACAGAAAGATTGATCAAGAACATCGTACCTTCCAGGAGAAGTGGACCCAAGAATATTTGTTTGTTATTTATAAGGACAAGCCAATTTATCTAATATGTAATGAAACCGTCACAGTTTTAAAAGAATACAATTTAAAAAGACATTATACCACCAAATATTTTCAAAAATATGGAAGTTTAACAGGGCAACTAAGAAGCGATAGAATTGAAAAGTTAAAAATGAAATTAGCCTCTCAACAAACTGTTTTACTAAAACGCAGTGAAAAAGCTGGGGATGTCATTCAGGCGAGTTATGTTGTTAGTAAGAAACTGGTGAAACATTTGAAGTCATTCTCAGAAGGCAAGTTTGTGAAAGAGTGCTTAATAGAAGTGGCAAATATCTTGTGTCCAGAAAAAAGTAAAAAGTTCGCAGAAGTTAGTTTATCCAGAAGAACAGTCACAAGACGAAATAGGTGCACTGGCAGAAAACATAAAAGTAGCGCTTGACGAAGTCGTGGAAAAATGTGTAGCATTTTCCATAGCATTGGACGAAAGTACTGATATTGCTGATACAGTGCAACTAGCAATTTTTATTCGTGCAGTTGACCAAAATTTGAAAATAACAGAAGATTTGCTTGCACTTTGAGCCATGAAAGACACTACAAAGGGGAAAGATATTTTTGAAGAAATTGTTAATGTTTTTAGTACTTTTAGACTGGACTGGGCAAAGTTAAGCAGTGTCACTACAAATGGAGCTCCCACGATAAGGAAAAATGTGGGAGTGGTGGGTAAAATAAAATCAGAATTAAATCAAAAAATCAACAATTAAATCAAATAATTAATTATCAAAGAGATATATTGACATTAATAATCTGTTTGCATTTCACTGTATCATTCATCAAGAAAACCTCTGTGTTAAATCATTAAAATTCACGCACGTAATGGAGACAGTTGTTTCGTGTGTAAATTTTATTAAATTGAGAGGTTTGAATCACTGGCAGTTCCAGCAATTCCTGCAGGACTTGGAATCGGAATATGGATGCCTTGTTTCATTGTGAAGTTCGCTGGCTCAGTAAGGGCAAAATGTTGAAGTGATTTTATGAGTTAAGAAGTGCAAACTTTTATGGATATGAAGGGCAAATCCATACTAGTCGAACCTTTGAGAGATGATGCATGATTATCTGATTTTGCATTTTTGGTTGATGTCACCAGCTACTTGAACGAGCTAAATATGAATATGTAAAAACCAGGACAATTTGCCCATCAGCTTGGAAAAAACCAGGACAACTTGCCATCAGCCCATGTAAAATCTTTTCAAAGCAAACTTTGATTGTGGGAAAATCAGATTCGTGCAGGAAATACATATCATTTTTCCATTCTAGCAGCCCATAAAAATTTCGATAAGAATGCCCTTGCACAGGAACTATCTTCATTAAATACAGAATTTATATCCAGATTTGAGGATTTCTGTTCACGTAAACTTCAGTTCCAAATATTCATGACACCTTTTGACGTGGACGTGGAGCAAGTAGAAATGTTGCTTCAAATGGAATTACTTGAACTCCAGACAGATGATGTTCTGAAAAGTCAGTTTCGTGAGGTACCTCTGCAAGATTTTTACGTGAGACATGTTTCCAAAGATAAATATCCAAATCTAATTAATTTTATATGTAAAATGATGTCCCTCTTCGGCAGTACTTATTGCTGTGAGCAATTTTTTTCAAAAATGAATTTCACGAAATCAAAAAACAGATCAAGTATTATCGATACTAATTTGGAAAGCTCCTTACGCATAGCAACATCATCACTTTCACCAAATATTGAACTTCTTGCAAAAGAAAGACAATCCCAAGTTTCTCATTAGTTAGAGTTGCAACACTATATTATTTTATTATATGTAATACCAACGCTATGTATACTTACATATCTGTACCTTCTCTTTTTTAAATAAATACTATTATTATTGATTGTTTTTGTTTTGGCCGTGGCCCACCATAAATTTTTCTATACGGCCTCCTACAAGAAAAGGTTGCCCACTGCTGCTCTAAAATAATAAACAATTACTTTATCATGCAGCCATTCACTGACTGTAAATTTTTAATAAACAAAAATATTTCTAGCCAACATGCTATGAAAATACTCAAGTTTGGAATATTGTAAGGACAATTGCAATCGAACATCAGATTATCATAAATCAAATAATCATAAGTAGAATTTTGGGCTAGTTATCATTTGTCAAATAAAACTGTATTTAATGAACCTTATTTTTTATATGAGTATCATTATGTTAAACATATGATATAGGAAAATGATGGACAGCATAATAATTGTAAGGTATATGGAAACTCTACAACATTAATATTTTTTTGTATAAATATGTAATTACAGAAAAATTTTTTAATACACTGATCTTTATCATAACTTTCTAGTCTCCATTATTATTACTGCAGTAAACTTAATGCCATTGAGTTTCCTTACAATAAATAAAACATTTTTTAAAAATGATAGATAAATCTTTAATGTAACAAAGCTTCCACTTTGTGATATTTATCAACAAGATAAATTTTTATTTGCCAATAAACATATAGCAAATTTAAATTGCCACTCTAAAAATTCATTATACAGTGAAACCTCAATCTATCATTTTTAGATGTAATACTTTCCCAGAAATGTTCAGTTTCTAGGGTTTTTAAACAAATTCTATTTAAACTATGGAAATTAAACCTGCATCAGTTATTTCTCAATTTGATTTTCCCATATCTATTTTTAGAAAATTTAGTTCCAAAAAATATAAATCCCAGATTAATCATTTTTAAGAAAGAACATACACATATGCACACACATTAGCAAAAGTTTACTGTACTTTTTGTGGTTAAATGGCAACCAATGTTGTTTTGCATTATCATCATCACTTGTCACCCATGCTTGCTGATATTAGAATGCCAGCAGTGAATCTCTACATCAATAGTATACATTCTTGTCTGATCTAATTTGCAATAAGATGCAACTAATGCAAGAAGTAAAATAAACTTTTAACCCAAATGTTAATATACATCATTAGTAGTAACAGCAATTGATGTTTTTGTAGTGTAGCAAATAGCAGTTTGGATTTTGTACAGTCAGCATGCAGTCTTAGATGCATCTTACCTGCCAGACAACGACTTTGAGGGGAAGGAATGGTGTTTTGAGTGCCTAATCTAGCTTAAAAAATTTGTATGTACATATTGCCAGTGCTGTGCCAAGCCTTATGAATGTTCTTGTGATGATATAAACTTTATTAGTTTATTTCAAAATTGTAAAATTTCAAAGTTTTGTGGCACAGTCATGTCATATGTCTTGTCCTTATGGATGGCCCGGCCTGCATGTTGCCAGATTTGGTGAATAATTCTTTTGGTGTTGAAATACAAAGTTTATAATTAGTGAAATAGATATTTATAACTTTCTAAACTCCTTTTAGTGAAAAAATAAAAAATGACTATTGTTGATATAGAAATTTTGCTACTTTTGTTCTGGTATTTAGTGACTTTTCTGTAAATCAGATTTGGCAACATTGCTTGTGTCAATCATTTCACTTTCTTCTTTTGCCTAGCTAAGTACATACTATTCGGTTCATCAGATGTCTTTGATCCATTACAGTGCTTTGTATTGTTAGCATTCTTTTTCTATTTTAATTTTATATAGATCTGTGTCTATTGTTTTCCTGTATCCATAGTTTTTTCAAGGCTCCTGACAAAAAGATGAATTGAAATTTCACTGCAGCTGTATTCCAGTGCAATATCATTAGATTTGTAATAGAAGTGGGATAATGTAAATTCTTCCACCTATTGAAAAAGCAGCAATTTAAATACATGGTAATTATTTCAGATGTATAAAATCTTACTTCTTTTTCACATTTAGCCTAAATAATTTAGAACAGTTGAAAATAACTATAAATTAGATATGTCTTAAAATTAAGAAGAGAAGTATTTTCCGATTTTGAGTTAATTTGTTCTTGGAGTATGCTTGTAAAGCAGGAATTCGTAATAAAATAGGTATTTATTTTCCACAGACACATTAATTTCACATGTTAAAAATGGGTCAATAGTGAAATTTATAATAAAAAAAATTATAATTTTTTATAATACCATATTACTTTGAATTTAAACTGCAGTAGGATTTTAAAATTGGAAAAAATAAAAATGATTTTATAATTAGGTATTGAAAAATAAGAAACATTTTTATTTACTTAAATAGGTACTAATATACAATAAGCTACCTAATTTATCGAGAATCTTCTTCAGATCTACTACTATCACTGTTTTTTTATAAAAAATAGTGCCAGGTATCTTCTCCCAAACATGTGCAATGTACTAATCAATATTTCATCAATTCTGTTGTCATCCGCACATTCTTTTGTGCTTTACAATTAACCCAATTTCAATATTAATTCAATTAACTCAATTTCAAATTGAAATCAAAAATAGACTTCATATCGTCCTCTCGTGGCAAACTAGCAAAATTGTATTTGATTTAATTTTAGCAAAGTATTTTTCAATGATTGCATTTTGTGTGTCCATTCATAGTGTGGATTTACAAGAATTAATGAAAATGTTTTGTGTTGTAAGAGAATAAATGTAAATTTTTAAATGTATTAAGTAAAAACCATTTTGTAGAAGTACTGTGTTATAGGCGGGATACCTATATAGCATTCCCTTAGGAAAATTTTCCTTAGGTACAGTTTTTTTTTGTTTAAAATAATGAAAAAGATAGCAATTTGTTTCCATCAGCGGTTATAGAGGAGATTGGCAGAAATAAGATGTTAAAATATTCGTTTTGAATTTAATCCACATCCAAATTTTATATCTTAAAAATTTAAAAAAAAGTGCAGCTTAAATTTGAAGTAATACGGTAATAAAAATTAAGAAAGAAAATTAATTTTTTATAACAAAATTAAGTAAAGATAAAAAAAAAATATATGATTTATTTTGTATGAATGAATGGTTTATTTTATCTAAAGAAATGAAAGTATTTAAAATCAAGCAAATTATTATGAATAAATTACTTGTCATGCAGTCATTAAAGAATTTTTATTCTTCACTATTATTGACAGATGAATAGATGACCTTTTATATAGATGAATTAAGGGCTTAGGCACAATCTGGAAATGAAAGTTATTTAATTAATGTGCTAATGAAACATTATACCCAGAGGTGTGCTATTTCCACTTCTTGATTCATTATTTTGACTTTTCCCATTTTGTAAGAGATAGCAGTATCTGTTATGAATCAAATCATACTATAGCTATTGATACCCCACCATTTTTATTATTATTTTGGCAATATTAGTGTTTGAGGTGGCTTGTCAAGTACGTACTGACAACAAAGTGCAAAGGGTTAAAAACAGGTTATATTCTAAATAATAAAATTATTTATCATAATATTAAATAAAGATCATCAAAAAAATAGCTTATGATTAAAACAATGATTTATATATTTAAAGAAATGAGAATATTTATGATATTATTTCATTCCCATTGTATATTGCTAATTAAGTCTAGTGCTGATTTTATTTATTCATGGAAACATTACTTTTAAAGTTAAGCAAATTATAATATGATGATGAATAGATGAGCTTTTTATACAGATGAATTACTGCCTTAAGTACAATACAGAATGAAAATTATATATAATTATCCAATAACATTGCAGTGGCCAGAACATGCTACTTCTGCTTCAAATCTACCATCATGATTTTTCTGATTTCTTTACAGACAATAAAGTATTTGCTACAAATCCAGTAGTATTGTATTAAATAGCTATATATGTGGTTTTAAATGAAATGTTTATAAATATTTAGTATATATTTATTATAATTAATGTTTAATTTACTATTTTGTTAACACTTCATAGTTGAAAAAAGAATTCATAAACCCAGGAACTTGAGAAAAGGAAACCTGTAAACAGGTGATAGTTTACAGGTTTCCTTTTCTCAAGATGTATTCTGTATATACATCTATGTATATACAGAATACATAGATACAGAATACATAGGTACTCTGTATCTATGTATATATATAAATTTGAAAAATATCAAGATTGTTAATTGCTGTTTTATAAAATGAATTCATTAAATACAGTAGATCATTTAATGTTGTCTCAGTTAATATTATTTCACTGTTTTGTTGCCAGAAAAAGCAAATTAAAGATTTTAAATTAGCAAAACAGAATAGGTCTAATTTTCTTATATTCCCTTCATAACAGAGAGAAAACAAGGTGGAAATGTACAATAATTATTCAGAAAACAATCATATTTTATATCATCACTAATACAAGTATACAATATTGTCCATTAACAATATATTGATAAAACTATATAGCATACAATCAGGACATTAGTCCAGATTAGCTGCCTAATGTCCTGTAGGAATATTTAACACATTCCTTTAATATATTAATATTTTCCTTTTATACTATTACTATTCAAAATAAGCCGCTCCATATTTGAACAAATATCGAAAATCAGCGCAAAGAGCAGGATCATTGATAAATAAAAACTTTATATTTTTATTTTCTAATTTAAAATAAATTTATTGTAGTGCTTTCAACCCTCTGTGTCCTCTTCAGCAAATCATAAAACAATATAAGCAATATAAAAAGCAAATGTTTATATTGTTTATGATTTGTTGAAGAGGACCCAGTGGGTCGAAAGCACTACAATAAATTTATTTTAAATTAGAAAAGAAAAATATAAAGTCTTTATTTATCAATTATTCTGCTCTTTGCGCTCATTTTCAATATTTTCCTTTTAAACACACTAAACCAAATCTGTTTTAAACATGGGCAAAAGTTTTCTGTCAAGAGATCACAGCTGTTTTAAACTCAAGTAAATGAATTCAATTCAGTTTGTTATTCCTGTATCTAAAATCTCCTCAGCTTTTTGTTGCATAGCTTGAGACTATTATCGTTATAGCTGAGACAAGTGTTTCCATCTAGGAACAAAATTTCATATTGTATTTATTTTTGTTTCTAAAAGATCATTTTCATACTTCATTCATTGGTTTTTATATGACATTGATATTTTCTAAATAATTGCAGAGTTGTGGATATATTAAAAGGTCCTTTAATAACTTTCACATCATCAAAAATTTAGAATTCAATGAATTGTCTTAATCTGATAGACAGGAAATTATAAAATATTTCAAAATTTTATAAAACATGAATTTTAATTCAAAAAATATTACACATTTTTCTGCAAAATAGGAAATTTTTTTTATCTGTTATTTCTAAAAATTTCATATGAATACAAGCAACAAATTTTAGACTTTTGAAAAATCTCCGGTCCGTATTAGTGTAGAGATCACTAAAGTTGGTCATGAGTGGATAAAAAAGAAAGCATTAAGTATTGTTTCCCATGCATTCAAGAATTTTTGACTAATTAAGCATAAATATATACCATGAAATATATTCTAAGTTAAGTTGAACTTGGAATATTTTCAATGATTACACACAAAAAACCAGTCTGCAAAAGTTGGATTAATAAAATCAGGAGTGAATTTTTTAATTCATTTTTTATTGTTTTTTATCGTTATTTTGCTCCATGTCCTTGACATGTATACACATCAACAGCAGCAAATGGATTAAGAAACCTCTAAACAGACATTTATCAGCAGCCTACGGATGAGACAAGTGTTCAAAATTCAAAGACTAACTGGTGTTTTATCATCTTCAACAGATATAGTAAATGTTTAATTGCAACTATTGTTACCTTAAGGATGATTGTGTGGTTCAGACAAAAATGAGAAGAATAAGAAGCA
The DNA here is from genome assembly GCA_000484575.1 of Olivierus martensii. Classification (NCBI taxonomy): domain Eukaryota; kingdom Metazoa; phylum Arthropoda; class Arachnida; order Scorpiones; family Buthidae; genus Olivierus; species Olivierus martensii. Next base: position 28,652 of record AYEL01090504.1, read on the forward strand.
CATTTGAAGAAAGGTAAAGATGGACAATCAAATTCATGACATGTTTCACAAGTATTGAAATTGAAGCAGTAATCAACAGGTATAATGAATGGTTCAGGTCAGTCATTAAGATATCCAATTTTGGAAAATTGAAGCTGTAAACTGGGAGTGAGTGAGTGACTGAAGATTGATGAAATTTTCTCATTGCCAGATTCTGAAGTAAGATGATGATTTGTGTCAATTATATATTTCACAAAGTACTTGTACAAACAGAAGAAGAAAACATTGAGCAGTTAAATGAGTGAGATGCATCCATCAGGGATGAGGAGCCATGTCAGTTCAACATTTTCTGTTTTCTGGATCAAATCTTTAAATTTGTTGATTCTTTGTGAATCCAATGAGGAGGAGGAGTTTGTCTTGACGAATAGATAGCCAGAAAACATTAGTTATGAACTCTTTCAAGTTGTCCTTGGTCATATTTTCACTTTTACCAGCATGAGAATAGATGTTGGGTGGATCAACACTTTTGTTGGCTGAAAAGTGACCACTTGGCTCAGAGCAGAGGAGAAATAGCAGACTCATCAGAATTTCATTCATTGACATGACTGGATATATCATGTGTGAACAGATAGGAACTGATGCTGATCCAATTTCAGCATAGATTTTCTTGTCACCTTAGAATGACAAAGTCCACTCTGAATACATCTCCTTGTTGAAAAGGCTTTGATTGGCATTGAAAACTTGTGAAGGATGAAGCTCGGGTTGTTCAGTCACTTGCTTTGTTTCAATGATGAATTCATCTGCCATTTTTCCATTTCTTTTCATTGTCTCTCAAAATGACTTGCCAACTTTCTGTGTGATGGACCTGGACACAATATTGTTTCTTTTCTTGAACTTGTGTAACCATGAGAGTGAAGCCTTGAAAGGGCTGGCCAATCCAAATTCAGCTTGACTTGCAATACCCATATTTGAATAGTACGATCATGAACAATCGCATTTTTTCTTTGCATATCAAGGAATATCTCTTTTATCATTTTGTTGATTTTCTTCATTGGGTCTCTTTCAACTTTGAATTTTTTTTTTTTTTTATATATGAAGAAAACAGTTGACTGAACCCACCATTTACCTCTTTTTTCAATGATGAGAGGGTGTCTTTTGGTTGGAATATCCAAAACAATAAGCTTTTTTAAGGTATGCATTATCAACTTGTCGGGCTTCACACTCTTTTCTGGAGATGGATGTACGTTGCTGTCATCATCAGTATAGGAGGTTCTTGATCACTATCGTCATCAGACTCTAAGTCGTAGGACTTGTAGTCTGATGTGATAAAGTCGTAATCTCAGTATAATCAAGTATGTCAATAATCTTTAACTCAAATTCATTGTGTTGGATTTGACAAATTTGATTCTTATGTTCAACAATATACATATTAATACATATACATATTAATAAACATACAATATACATATTAATAAACATTAATTTGGATTTGAATCTTATGTTCCATCAAATTTTGACAAATTTGATGGAACATAAGATCTTGAGTAGTTTGGTTCATTATTTGAAATACTAGAATGGTTGAGAAGTCTGACAACTCATTTAGGTTCCATGTCTAATTTTGCATTCAAAATGAGCAAAAACACGTTGAGTTTTCTCTGAAGTTTTTATTGACTGTAATGCCTCTAGTGGCTAAAAAAGATAAAAGAAAAATTTATTCAAAGTTTGCACTCATTTATCTCCATTCATATTTATGATCCACTGATAAAAATCCTTGTTTTCTGGTGCTAAGTATTTTCAGTGCTCAAATTCACAAAATCATGAGGATCCCTTGTTAGTTTTGTTGATGGGAGCCAACTTCAACAAGGAATTTGATATTCCTAGTTGAATTATAATCTATTAATTTTTAGTAAATAGAAGGTTTGTCCCTTCTTACTAAACAATCATAAATATTTAGCAAATGGCCCAATTACAATGTAGATTTAATCAGTCAAGATCTAGATAGATGAAATAAAACAGAATATATTTAGTTATTTTTACAAGTTATTGATTATATTCATTGAGATATTGGATAAATAAGCTAAATATTATGTAAAAAAATAGTTTTTGGCTTAATATTAGCATTAAAACATTAAAAATTAATAATAAATAAATATATGTAAACAATGATTAACTATAAAAGTGCAGAAAACTAACCAACTGATTATTTTTTATCAATTAGGTTCTACACTGAAGTTTTCTTTTTTCAATAGGCATAACAATTACAAAAAAGTAAAATGCAAAACCCTTTAACAGAGCTGCAACTGAGGAAGGCATTGAAAACGTTTCTGATTTAAAGTTTTTGACTGCTAATGGGCTTTGTGTTTTACTTTTTGTTTTGTACATTCTTGTTGAACTTTTATTATGCATCACAATTATCTTCTATTGGTTATTTAGTAACTAAGATGAATTAATAGTGTGAGAGAGAAATTAAAATTAATAAGAATTATAGTTTCCCTTTAGGCCTATGCCTTTATCTAGCAAGGGGATTGCATGCTCCACTGATCTTTCTAGAACTTCTAGTATGTTTCTGGTAGTTTGACTTTGCCATAATGGCCAGATGTTAGAACCCTTAAGAGGACAGGACCCTCCACCAGACTATACTATCATTTGTCTGATCACTAACATGGTGAAATTTTTACTTATGATTTTCAAAGCTCAAAGAAAATTATAGTATAAAATAAAATAAGAAATGTTGACTTTTTTGCTTATATACTTTGCAGATCAATGCAAATTGATAATAGGCAAGATAAAAATATCATAAAACCAAATATTTTTGTTAAAAAGTAAAAATTTCAATTAAATTCTGCATTTTTCTATGGAAATTATATCATCAAATTATTAGACTATTTAAGGCTGCTGGTATTATAAAACTGTTTTATTGTTCTTAATATTTTAGAATTTCTTTAAAAAAAGTTTGCAATGCCTTAATATGTCCTTTTTGTTCAGATATTAATCAGCATGCATTTTGAATAATTTTTACAAATAATTATTATGGTAACAAAAACAAGAATGATTAAAAATATACTATCAGAAGATTGTAAGTAGAATTAAGGAAACAAACTTTGCAAATAAACTTGTTTATAAGAACAAGAATGCATCTAAATCAGGGCTGTCCAATAGGCGGCCCCCGGGCCGCATGCGGCCCGCCAAGCCATTATCAACGCCCCCATACATCACAGGATGTGGGGATAACAATCTAAGATAACATCCTAAAAAGGAATTTACAATGAAAGGGCCAAAGGGCCAATTAAGCGTACAACGCTAATTGGTAAACTGAATTTCTCATCACTTAGTAATTACGGAGAAACTCCATCTTCTCTTTTGATCTGCACATCTTATTAAAGATTCGTCTCAACTTAGATGCTGGCTCTGCACAATTCATAATTACTAATGTAAACTTCTTACTTTAGTTAATAAAAATACAACTCAAAAGCCAAATAGTAAGAATGAAGTAAGCCACAACCACACAAGCACAGTCTATGAAAACCAACATGATAAGAATCCAAAAAAAGTATTAAGCAATACAGCTCAGCATGATTGGAATCTGAAGAAAGCAAAAAATAATAATGAGATGATACCTTTAGTCATTATCCCATTAAGTTTGCAGTAATATGTTGATACATGTTTTTATTGCTTTCTTATCTCTTTGCCTTGCTCTTTATTAGTAGTACTATTATAAAACAATGATGCAGGTATGAGGTGATTAATAATAGTCAGAGAGAGATGCTTATGCAGGTTTGACTGAAGAAAAAACTCCAATAAGGAATAATCTATAATTGCTTTGACTGATGATAACTTAGAGATAAGCACAGAAATTTTCTATTAATATGTACATTGAATATATGTTAATAGTTCTCTTTTATATGATCATTTCCAATAATCACAAAATACTGTGTAACTAGAAAATCTAGATATATAATCAGTTATTCTAGGTGAGAATTAGAAGAAGCATTACTTCAGGACATTTATGGAAAAATGCAAAGAAAATATAATTTTTTTAGTTCAAAAAGAAAATAAAAATGTTTTAGATAAACAGCCTTGTATAATTGCTAGTATTAAGACTACCTTGTATAGTTTGAATTAATTAAAATACAAGATTAACAAAGGATATCAAAAGTTTCTTCATGGTGCATACATGAGTACAGTTATATATAATATGAAACTGTGAATGGGACTCACATATTTTTTTTTATAAAATATGCTGATATAATTAATTTATATTTATTATTTGTGACTAAAATTAAAATCTATGACCAGAAATTCATAATAGACAATATATCAAATATCCTAGATAATTAATCCCTTGTTTATTTACAATGATATTGTCTTTAAATATAGCTTTTACAAACAGTTATCATCATCAAAGTCATTTAAGATTATTTAATTTAAAATTGAGAAAAATCATAATAATTTGAATTTTTTTTATATCTTGAAGCTTTCCAATTCATAGTAAATATTTTTTATACTTAAGTATGAACAATAAATATTAATTTAGAATCATTAATAAAAATATTATTTCAAATTTTATAATTAATATTAATTTATGATTAATATAAGCATTGATTAATTCATTGAAAATTTTAAATCAATTTAAATATTTTATCAATTAGGTGAATATCCAGTAATGTTTCCTGGAGCTTCATTTTCATGGGTTAGTTGTACAAATTTCAATACAACTTATGGGAATATGAGAGGTCATTTCAAAATGAGGAATTTAATAACAGGTAAGAAAAATGAATCTTGATGGGCCAAATTCAATTCTTGAAGATTCCATAATGGAATTTTCTTTAATTTTAGGTGAAAGAAGTATTGTTGAATGTCCCGTTTTTCACATGAAGTGCCTCCCCTATATAACTATTAATGATTTTCATACTAAGAAAACATCTTGAATTTGATAAATTAAAGAACATATTCTTATTGTATACAAATAATTAATTTAAATCAATGTGTAAAAAATAATCAGGGATGGTATTTTTAACTGAATATTGAATATTTATTCTATCTTAAACGTATAGTATATATTTTGTAGTTAATGGATTGTCACTTTCCAAATATATTTTTAATATTTATAAAAGCAAATTGATTATTGTAAATTCATTAGTAAATTTAGTTAATCTTTTTTAATATTTATTTATATAGAATAGGGAAGTGTATATATCTATAATAACAATAATAATAGTAATGTGATGATATGGCAGATGCCTTATATCTTTTCCTCAGTTTATAAATTAAATCAACTAAATAGCAATATAATTTCACTTAGAATTTTATTTTGAAACTATATAAATAAGTTAAGTAGAATGTTTTCAAAAATATTGACTCCAATAAACTTTTTTAAGAATTCAAAGGAAGAAAAATAAGCATATACTATAAGGTTTGCTACATAAACAGATTAAGAGAATATCTAGAATCTTAGCTGTTAATCATTTTTTGTAGGAAGTACAAAATTGACTTATATTGCTATCTATAATAAGTATTTTGCATTCTAAATTGCCATATAATTCAAAACCATCATTCAACCTGCTTTTTAGATATATTAACAATAATTATTCAAAACACTTTATTTTAGGCAAAGTATGGGGTATGACACTCATCAGGGGTTCAAAGCAATGATAAAATTTAGTGACTGCTTTTGAAAACAATTCCTATTGAATATAAATTGTCATAATTGTTCAGCTTTTGACAATTTGCATTCTTTTAGCATGATAAAGCATTCACTTTCCTATCTGCATTCAATTTCTGGTCCCAAATCTCTAGAATTTTTCAGGAAAGGGTCTGGATCTAGTCTCTTAAATTTTTTCCTTCATTAATTTGACCAACTCCATTGCTCTCTAATCAGCCAATAATGAGCTCCTAATTGGCTTATCTAATCTCTCAAGTTGATTCAGTGACATAAATCACATAAACAAAATAGAAACAAAAATAAATTATATTTTTCATATACAGTATTCTTATAAATGCATAGATTATGTTATGAAAAATGTTAATTGCAAGAAATATTTTGTAAGAAAGAGGGAGATGCTGATACAGAAAGTTTGGAAACTTCTACTGTATTTGAAATATTTTAACTATTTTTCATTATCGTTTTCACCTGAATTATATAAATAAAAATAAATATTTTGAATATATGAAATTTGATATATTTTTATTCTTTTCCAAAATAAGATATTCTACTGTCCTTATTCTATATCTTCTCAAATATTCTCTTTAAAGAGAAACTTCTGAATATATTGATACTTCTAGAAGATAATGAAATCTAAATGTTGTCCTTATCTACTAATTAAAATTCAAAACAAAGCTTTCTGTTTAATATAAAAATTATCTTTGTTTGATAGAAATACAAAATGATGAATATGAATTATACTCAGTTTTTAATTTACATATTCTAGCCTGAAATTCCAAAATCACTTGATCTAATGTTTTATAGAATTTGTGATAATGCATATATGAATTTAATCTAGAAATGAAAAACTTTTCATGTTTTTTTTTTGTCTGATATTTTTAATAATGAAATTCATGATGTATTTAAAATTTGCTCTCCTCTATATTAAAATTTTTTATTCTTATTTAAATTATGATTAATAGTAGTAATATTGAAAATTTGATTTAGAATGATTAATTTTGAATTTTTGATTTACTATTTCATGTCAGAGAATTTGAGAAAATTATCTGACATGAAATGGTAAATGAATAAATTAATTCTTTATATTTTATATCCTGTTAACCTATAAGAAATCTAGATAATAAAATTTTGATATGCAATTATTGCAGCTTTCCATTAACTAAATGAGAGATGCTAAAGTTTTAATAATAGTTTACTTAGAATATCAATGATATTATGAATTAATTCAATCAATTTTTGATGTAGAATGAATGATATAGAAGATTCATTCCTATTAAAAAAATATATATGGTAGCATTTGTTTTTTTGATTTTATTAATCTGGATTTAAAAGTAATTTAATATTGAAATATTTTTCATTCACCATGAGTTTGATAGTTTCCATATTTTTATGCAATATTGTTAAATTACTTTTTAAAATTATCTTCAGTAGTATTCAGCTCAATTTATAAAATTCTTTCAAATAGGTGTTGATATTAATAAATAATTCAATAACTATAATTTTTTGTAGGATAAAAATACAACTCAAAAGCCAAATAGTAAGAAAAACAGTTTAATCAAAAACGTTTTCGTCAAGTTGACTCACCTGCCGGTCCCATGGCTTGGAAACACTAACATGGAACTGCGGCCCGTAGTTTAAGGCAGTAACCACAAATCCTGGGAGCTAGATGTCGTGAAGGAAAAATTAAGTATACAAACTGTGAGGCCCGCACGGCCCGCAGAGCCCGCAAGATATCAAATAAGCGGTTCTCAACAGTATATCTCTTGTTTGATATTATTAGTATATATCTGCCACAAATAACTATACAAATGTTAAATTTTTTTTTGTTAGAAAGTGTTTTTTTGTTAAATTTTCGGTTAAAAAGTTTTTCTTAACCTACATTTGGTAAGATGACCATTTTAACCTAACATGCCTACCACAAACCAGTATACAGGCGACGTGACGCGAATATGATTTCCTGACGCGACGCGATTTCGATTTAACGCGATACTGCCTATATATCGGCCACTAATGACTATATACGCGACGTAGCACGTATATGATGTCTCGATGCGACGCGATTTTATTTTAACTCGATGATTATACAAATTTTGAAAAATTTTTGTTTGAAAGTTTTCTTCTTTTAACCTCCGCAAATGTGTCTGCCACAAACGAGTAAAAACGCGATGCGATTTCGATTTAAGGCGATGTTGCCTATGTATCCGCTACAAACGAGTATACGCGCGACGCGATTTTTACAATACAGTTTGTGTTATGTATTTGAAACAAGACACTCGAAAATGATAGAAAAATTTATTGAAAAAATTAACATATTGTGATTTATTTATCTAACATGATATAATGTTATTTAATAGAAGAAGATTAGAAATATTTCATACAAATTGACATTTATTGTGCATAATTACGAGGAGTGATCAAAAATTAAGGTTACAAGGCCAATATTCATGGAGTTTCGTCTATTATAGAGAAATTAGTAGCGTGCAGTAATTCTAATACATGCAGTCGGCAACTGTGCAGAGTTTCAGCCACCCGCCACCTGCAGCGCTAGTTGTAGGTTAACACAAATGGCGACTCATTTGGAAAACTGGTCTCGCGAAGAAATCCGCTCAGTTATTCGATTTCTCTGGGCCGTTTCCTCCTGATTGCGGGCAGCAATCAGGAGGAAACGGCCAGGGCTTCTCACTGAGAGCGTCATCTTCCTTCACGACAACGCCCGACCTCATACAGCTCAGAAGACCACCACGCTGTTGAAGCAGTTTCGCTGGGGCATCATCGAACACCCTCCCTACAGCCCGGACCTCGCTCTAAGCGACTTTCACCTCTCCTCACTTGAAGGAGCACCTAGGAGACCGACGATTCGCTTCAGACGAGGAGGTGAAACACTTCGCAATAACGTGGTGGCTGAACACGCAAGGACAGGATTTTTACCAGGAGGGAATATTTAAACTTGTTTTTTTGTTCGTCTTCAGTAGTAAAAATGATTATTTATTTTATGCATCTTCATTACGAAGTGTTTGGTGACTATGGGTTACCATATGCCAATGAATTTATTCTGTCATCTAAAACATACTTTTTATCATAGAAGAGGGAGAGATATTTTGTTCTGTAAAACAGTTTGCATTACGTTTTTTGCTGGTTATACGAGCTTGTTCGTATCTCAATAATTTTTGATCATGTAAAACTGAGGAATACAACTCATCATTGTTGATTATTCTTTATATAGGAAGTGTAGTAAGTTTCTATAAATGATTTTATTTAAATAATAATAAAAAGAAAATAGTACGACGAACCACGTTGTAACACAACTTAACTAGACGAATAGGAAATCACAAGAGTACTGAGTAGTCGTTCGTTGTTGGCAACACGCATACAATAATTTAACATTGTTGCCAGCTCACATACTAACAATCATCTTACAACGTGGGACCGTGAAATCTTCGTTTATAATAAAAAAATACAAGTAATAATAGTTATTCTAAGACTATATTGTTTTACCATCGTGACCTCTCAATTATGAATAATATTACAAACAGCAATATACGAGTTTGGTGGCTGCACTGAGTTTGTTGGTGAACTTTTGTGAGAACCTTCAAGCATCTTTAAAAACCGACTATTTTCTGCATTACGGTAAATTATTCTTAAAGATAAAGTTGTTCTGAGTCTTTTGATACATAATTTGATTAGTTTATTTGATTTTTAGGGAAGTTAGGACTAATTTCATAGGGATAGGCTTAGCTTGCTTTGCCGAGTTAGGCTTAGCGTTCTTCTTTCTTTTCTAGGTGTTTGCTCATAGAAGTATTTTATTTTTGTTACATTCTTATAAATATAATTTTCCTGAATCTTCTGATATATAATTTATCTGATTTGTTTGGTTGTTTAATGAGCTAGGAATAAATTAATGGCAGAAAAGTGGAAAAAAATTTTTAAACCACCGCCATCTTGTTTTTGATATTTCGCCTCTTGTAGATTTATACGTCAAAATACGTGGGATATCGGTGCATAAATTATTTCTCTATTCCTAATAGCTGAGGAGAAAATCACGGAATACAGGAAAATAATGGCTGCCATTTTTTTCGGTTTTCGCGTTTCTACGGCTTACTATAAATCTGAGAAGTCCGAAACTAGGAAATATAGAAAGGGTTTGATCAGGGATTGAATTTAGTGCATAAATTATCTCTTTAGGCCTCACGGTTGCGGAGGTAATGAAAGAAAACTTAGTGTTAACAGTTAGACTTAGCTTGCTGATTTCACATTTTCTTGATTTTCTGTTTTATACTAAGCTCTACTAAGCTTTTTATTGTATTATTTAATTTATTTTATTGTATTGTAGTTATTTCTGACATTTCATAAGTTCTCTAAAAATATATAGATTGTTGGTGTAATTCAAAAATTTTATAAATAGAATATTTTAGAACAGCGATTCTCAACCTTTTCATACCGCATACTACTAAACTCAAAAATTTCAGTACCACCAATAAACATATGCCTCGTATACCAATAAGAAGTCAAGATTATACACATACTACTAGTCATGTACCTATGCTACGCCTGCCACTGGTGGTACGCGTAACATAGGTTGAAAGCCGCTGTTCTAGAACAATTCAGGTTAAGACTTGATCAGGATCACGTTGCCGATGGTTTTGAACTATATTGTTTTATATTCTTGCTTTAGTATCTGCTAGGTATTGCTAAATATTTTTGTGTTCTTCTCGTCGCGAGGATTCTGAATATATATAGCCTGTTTGGTAATTTTTTAATTTTTATTTTCCAGGAAGTTCTATTGTGATAGCAACTCGTCTTGACTAGGCGTTTATTGATTTAATTTTTAATGAAGTGCTTCTAATTTTTAACATTAAATAGTTTTAAGTTAATATTAGGTAGAAATTATTAAGTTAATTTAAGTGTGTTTTAGTTAAGCACTTTTTACATACATCTATACGACTCTACACTTGACATTTGTGATTCAGTCACATGTGTCCTCCTGGGAGAGACCGAGCGAATTCTGAGAGGAGGGTGGACAATGTCTAATTCTTTCGCCGTTCCCTAAGTAAGGTATTTAATGACCCAGATGAAAGTAGAAATCTTAAATGATCTATAAGGGACATCAGAAAGAACCTAGAAAAAACTTATGACAACTATCTTTGAAGGCCTTCTCAACGAATACATCAAAACGGATGAGATAGTAGAGATGCTTCTAGTTTTTAACTATTTTTAACATTAAATAGTTTTAAGTTAATATTAGGTAGAATTAAGTTAATTTAAGTGTGTTTTAGTTAAGCACTTTTTACATACATCTATACGACTCTACACTTGACATTTGTGATTCAGTCACATGTGTCCTCCTGGGAGAGACCGAGCGAATTCTGAGAGGAGGGTGGACAATGTCTAATTCTTTCGCCGTTCCCTAAGTAAGGTATTTAATGACCCAGATGAAAGTAGAAATCTTAAATGATCTATAAGGGACGACATCAGAAAGAACCTAGAAAAAACCTATGACAACTATCTTTGAAGGCCTTCTCAACGAATACATCAAAACGGATGAGATAATAGAGGATTTACAGAGAGAGAGAGATAGAGCACTTGTTGAGAGGAAAAGCCATGCAAGCCTTTGTATTCTGACATCATCAGGAGACCTATACCAAGAAGAGACGATGCCATGTTTGTATCCCCTTCCAAGATCATAGATGTTATGGAACCGAGAAATATTCTCAAGAAAGTATATAAGGAAATCAATTTACAAGATTTAACGATTGGAGTGAAGAATGCCCAAGACCATGAGGTCAGAAATGCTCATCATGTGCTGTACCATGAATCCGGAACATTTAAGTTGAAGAAGAAGCTGCAGGAGAAGGAGTATGAGTTCCGGAAGTCAACAAGAATAAAGCCAAGGATCATGATAACCAGGACACTATTGGACATTCATGCCGAGGCCCTTAGAAATAACATTAAAATCTTCAATGAGCACATCGATGCTGAGGTGTTTTCGGCGAACAACTTTAAACCATTGTTCCAGGTTGGAAAAAGAAGAGATCGAAATCTATGCTCCTGGGTGGTGGAGGTTGACCCCAAGATGAGAAAGCTATTGCAAAGAACAACTTCCTGGTCATCGCACAAGATCCGGGGGCTTTACAGCTTCCGTCGCTGTTATGAGTTGGGACTATGGACATCTAGCCAAGCAATGTAAAGCCAATGTGGTCTGCCCAAACTACAGCTAGTGGCCGTAACTCGAGCCAGTGCACAGTTCGGAGTGAATATTTAGGTGTACCAACTGTGGATGTCATCAGCAGAATCCTGAATCGATTTTAATCACGATGCTCGTGATTAAAATGGATCTTCTTTGGATACCAGTGTCAGTTTGTTGATACACGCACACAATACTAATGCTTCATATACATATATTACAGATTATCTTAGACAGGTCATCTGCCGCAACGATCACTTAATCAAATATATCCATGAAAACAATATACATATCGTCCTTATACAAGAATCATACGCGAAACATAATATATTGGGCTCCCATCTCGATTTAGAGTTCACACTTTAGGCATTGCAACAGCAGTCGTAGTCACTGATAGAAATGTAATGGCCTCACTCAAACCGGAGATGAGTAACGAGATTACTACTTCTGTTCTGACTGAACATAGTATGCACAAAATTATATTAAATTCGACATAATTCACCCTTTCTGAGGATCACGAGCCTCTACGTATATAATCATCCACAAATGTAACAAAATAGTTCGAACCTCCCTTCGAAGTCGGTGTAATTTTTCCAACAACTTCAGAGTGAATTAGTTCAAGCGGTGCAGTGATTCGGATGGCTTCAGCAGTCGGAAAACTTTACCTTCTTCATTTTCCAAGCAACAAGGTACAACATTTTTCATGGTTTGTTAATTGAGTGCTTTCACTTTCTCCTTTGTACAGCTTTCTTAACGGTCCTTGATGAAGGTGGTCAATGCCATAATATTTCATAAACAGGTTAGGTTAGGTTAGTTAAGCCGCCAAATCTCACGAAAGATATACTGTATCTGGCAACAGCCACTTATGGAGCATATCATAAGCTGGCCAACACCCATGATAGGGTCAACCGGATGGTTAAAGGCTAGGGTTCAACGGGTCAGCACGGACCCTTCCTGAAAAACTGGAAGTGTGAGACCCGGATCCTCCAGGATGTGAAGCTTTGGCCTACCACCCTGGAGGATCCGGTCCCATATCTCCATTTTTTCAGGAGGTCCTGGCCCGGCCCGTTGAGCCCCATCTTTCAACCACCCGGTTGACCTCATCATGGGTGCTGGCCAGTCTGTGATTGGCTCTATAATTAGGTCCTGGCCCGGTCCGTTGAGCCCCATCATTCAACCACCCGGTTGACCTCATCATGGGTGCTGGCCAGTCTGTGATTGGCTCTATAATTGAGCGCCGCCAGATACAGAATATCCCATGAGGATATAACGCTTCCGGGTCCCATACCTCCAGTTTTCAAGAAAGATCCGAGCCCAACCCATTGAATTATCCCTTTCCTTCAATCTTCCGATTGACCCCATCATGGGTTTTGCCAGCCTGTGATGGGCTCTACAAATTCCAATTGCTAGATAAAATATATCCTTTGTCTGATATGCGGCTTAACTACACAAACAAAGAAACAAACAGACAAATAAGAATTAATACAATTGTTTTTATTATCCTGCTTAAACTTAACTGTAAATTGATTTATACAATATTTTTTTTTTAAATCGAAAGCCATTTTAATGACGTATTCTATGTGCATATTTTGCAAATGAATTAAAAGGATCAACAATTTGAGCAGTTATATGTTTATTATCAGCCAGATGAATGTTAATTTAACCAAAATGTCCGTGGATTATCCATTTGGATAAATCTATTCGAATGGTTGAATGTATCCCACTGGATCGTTCAGGAAAGTGATCGTCATTGAAATGCCGTTGGTCAAGTAACCAGAAGCCCTAAATCTATTAATAAATCAATTTAAATTAATCAGTGATATTTATAATTCTCACTCCTTTACAATCATAACTTCCTGCTATGTTTAACAACTGTTTTTCGTGTAAAAGTTATCTCTTTCCACTTAATAAAGGCAATAAAAGATAAAAATGTTAATACCGAAGATTAATTATATAAAGTATGCTTTATTAATCACTAAAATTATTTTAAAAATACAAATGTTGATTACGATGCAATTATACATTTTTTTATCATTCCAGTTAACAGGATTACATCAACTTTTAATTTTTTTTAATCGAAACAAGATTTTACGTGTTTATATTTTTTGGATGTCTAAAAAGAAGATTTCAACATTGTTACCAAATTGGAATTTTTGATTCATATTCTTAATTTAACTTCCTGAAGTATATTATTTTCTTCCCTGCAAATTGAAAATGTTATTGTAGATATTTATATTATACAATCCGTGAAATATAAATGATTATAATAATGGTGAATTTTTTTTACAACTTACCAAAAGTTGCACCTTTCTCTTCCTTGGCCAAATATCTCGGATTCTTGAAGTAAATCACATTGAAACAATTGATAAAAATCGAGAGAATTTGAAATTGATCCAATGACTCTGAAATTCATAATTAATGATACAACTGAAGCATTTGTAGGTACATTGCAATATTGATCTAATATAAGATTAACAAGTTATTGTTTACCTATGTTTTTCTGTCATGAAATTGTAATCTTTTAGTAATTGTAACATATTCCAAAGTTTAGTAAGTTTTTCACATTTCATCTATAAATTTAATATAAAAATAATTTATTGCTTTCATATGTCAATATTAAACTTAATTAGTGACAATTTATTGGATAAATATCTTTAAAGATTTTTATCCAAGAAGATCTGATAATTAGATTTAATCTTCTCTATTCTAAGAAACTTCTCTGATTCGATCGATCGAATCAGAGTTGATTCTTAGGTTAGGTTAGGTTATGCCGCAATATCCTCATGGGATATACTATATCTGGCGGGGGCCATTTGTAGAGCCCATCACAGGCTGGCCAACACCTATAATAGGATCAACTGGATGATTAAAGAATAAGGTTCAACGGGCCGGGCGCGGACCTCTTCTGAAAAGCTAGAGGTGTGGGACCCGGATTTGAACCCGGATTTTCCAGGGTGGTAAGCCAAAGCTTTACATTTTAGAATAGATAGATTAAAATATAAAATTATAAATATTTTTTAACAAGTTGTTCCCAAAATTTGGCACTGCAGCAAGGTCTTCATATTGCATGAATATTATTTGTTACAGAGAAGATTCCAAAATTCGCCTTTTATCTTTACTATTTAAAAATAAGGATTTCCAAATCAAATTTCTCTGAAATAATTTTTACACTATTTGATAAGAATAAAACTAAACTTTTACAATATGATTTGATCGATTTGAATTTAAGCAATGCGACACTGCAGCAAGGTCTTCATATTGCATGAATATTTTTTGTTACAGAGAAGGTTCCAAAATTCGCCTTATATCTTTACTATTTAAAAATAAGGATTTTCAAATCTTAAAGATTTCTCTGAAATAATTTTTACACTATTGGATAAGAATAAAACTAAACTTTTACAATATGATTTGATCGATTTGAATTTAAGCAATGCGTCGAATGCTCTAAGCATTGCTTAACTTCAAATCGATCTTCGAGTTACGCAAAATGAATTATTCAAAATTAAATATTAATGATGGAAGATATGCTAACGAATAAAAACTTTCCTATATTTCTAAAAATATCTGGCTTTTATGTAAACTGTCACATTACACATCACAATTATCTATAAAAAATAATTATAATTTACTTGTAATTTTTACTTACATATGCAAAGTTCAAGAAAAACTGTTTCATATAATTTATTTTTTTCTCTTCTGATCCTTGAAACATTAAGTTCTCTCTCTCTGTTAGACGTTTAAAAGCCTGTAATAATAATCATAATAAAATATTTTTCTTTCACAAAACAAACGATTATGTTAGTTATATTCACAATTAAAATATTATGTTGGTTTTTCTGCTTTTATATAAAGGAAAAAATTTCTAAGAATTATTTTATTTGATATAAAGCAAATGTTTCTCGCTGTGTGGTTCGCCTCTTTCTGATCAAAAGTTATCACGGTATAGGGCTTTACAATGCTCACCACATGATACTCACATCCTAATGGATCAGCCATCAGATGAAGTATGAGATTCAACATTTTGAGCCTTCCAGAAAAACTCTTGAAGCTGAACCCGTATCCTCGCTTATTATCTTGAGGATGAGGGTTCAATTTCCAGTCCCATAAGATTGGAAATTGAACCCGCATCTTCTGTATAGTAAGAAACTGTCAAAACTGTATCCTCGCGTATTATCTTGAGGATGAGGGCTCAATTCCCAGTCCCATAAGATTGGAAATTGAACCCGCATCTTCTGTATAGTAAGAAACTGTCAAAACGTAAATTTTAAGGTATAAGATTTAAATTTTATTATGAATTATGGTTTCCGTGATGAATAAGAATCTCTTATTAAAATTTACTTCATATTTATTAAATATATAATTGTAATTTTTTAATAAAGACACTTACCTTATATGCTTGTATTAATCCCGTAGTCAGTGCAAAATTTTCTTCAGTATAGTACGATCCATCAACCTAACGATATTTAGATTTATCTGAATCAATTTTTTAAAATTTAATTTTTGTTTGTAAACAATTAATTTCACGAGAACATACAGATTCAGTATTTAATTATGAATATACACAGAGGATTTTTTAAGTGATTTTACTTTAAACAATTTTATAACCGTTTTATCATTTGAAGCAGACCATTGGTAATACGATAGAGGTATGTAAATATTCAAAATGGCAGATTACGATAGGCTGACATCTAGTTCTAATAGAATTGGCAATTGAACCTTTTCTTATAGAATGTAGACAGTCACATTTCTGAAGAATGCCAGATTATCAAATTGTACTATATGATACACCCTTTCGGAAGGTTAAATTGGTTAAGTTCCATATCGCACGAGGGATATACTGTATCTGGTGGCGGTCACTTATAGAGCCCATCACAGGTTGGCCAACAACCATGATGGGTCATCTGGATGGTTGAAGGATGGTGTTCAACGGTCGGGCTCAAATTCATCCTGATAAACTGGAACTGTGGGATCCGGATTTGAACCCGGATCCTCCAGGTGCTAAACCATAGGTTTACCAGGTGGCCATTCGGCCGACTATCGTTTCAGAAGTGATCAGAATCTTGTAGCAAGAGATATATATACCCTCTATGTATATAAATTTATATATAATTTTAATAAATAACTATTGTTTTACGAATATACTTTATAGTCCTCTAATAACATATTTTATTTATGAACATAAAAAATTAACAAAGCAGCTTCCCAATTAAATTCTTAATCTTATATTAAAACATGCAAATAATATCAATAAAATTATATGCTTACTTGATATGCAATTAGTGGTGTTGTAAAATTATTGTAAAGTTCTGTTAAGCAATTAATGTAATGGTCATAAGTTGCACGTGTTGTTTCCTCCTTCCATACACTTCCGTCTTTGTTGCCATTTTCATCGTAGTACATACCTAAAATTAAAATTTTTTGATTTTAAAATCTACAATAATGACAAAAATTTTTAATAATTATTTATACATCTATGTTTTATTTAGATAAATATAGTTGAAGCACTACGGAAGAAAGGTATTAATTCATATCCAAGGGGAAGAAATTTGTGTTTGTATGCCTTAAATTTTAACAATAGTTTCTACAAAAATAAATTTTACTATAAATTTATAGTTAAAATATTTATATATACAAAAATTAACATAAAATTAATTGTATAATTTTAAGCACAGTCCATATCTGATTGAAAAAAAAATACTAACTGATCTTATTAAAAGCATGCATTATTCCTTCGGCAATCCTAGTTCCCAATGATCCAAACTTCATAGCCCTTAAAAAATAAATATTTGTACTATAAAGATGTGAATTATATAATAATCATCATATAAATATATGTTTTAAAGATATGAAATGTGATAAAAAAAATATCAAAGCAGATATACCGTAGTAATGAAAGTAAAATTAATTAATAAAATTAGTTTTCTTGCATCACTTAAATAATTTAGTAAGATTTATTTTATTATTTATAATTTTATTAAAAATTAAATATTGTACGTAATTAAAATCTATTCAAAGTAGTTTTTAGCTTGCTTTCCGAATGAAAAGAGGGCTTATGAAATCACCATTCTGTCTGTGTGCCTCCACTAATAACGTTTGAATTAATAAGTAGATTTTTGTGAAATTTAATGATGTTCTACCTTAAAGTCATTTCAATAGTGCATCATTTAACCTTCTAGGAAAAATTATTTAAAAATGTCAGACATTTAAACTTTTGGAATACTCTCGTAATATAATCTTAATTATTCATTTGATTTTTATAAAATTTAGCGTGATAATCATGGTTTTGAATTTCATCTTAACGATTCATCAGTTAATCTTTTATCTTGAATTATTTAAAATAGCGTTATATAAGTTTCAAAGATTTTTCTGAAATAATTTTTGAGCTATTGAATTTGATTGATTTTTTATTTGCTTTACCAGAAAGGTAAGCGTATTAAAATCGAATTTTAAATAACATCATTTAATCTTGTAGATCTATCAATTTAGAAATGAGAACCTTTACCTTTAGTATTCAAGATAACGATGATATGATTCTATAGGTTTAAGATTTTTATCTTTTATCATTGGCAAGATGGCGTTAAACATTAAAGACATATGTTGCTCCTTATTTTAGCAAACATATATCTTATGCATTATTCGTCGACCGGATGGCCGCGTGGTAAAGTTGTGGCTTACCACTCTGGAGGATTCGGATTCAAATCCGGCCCATATCTCCAGGTGCGGGATCCGAATTTGAATTCGGCACAGCTTCTTTCAGGAGGGTCCGGACCAGGCTGCTGAACTCCATCCTTCAACCATCGTCGGCCGGATGGCCGCGTGGTAAAGCTTTGGCATACCACCCTGGAGGACCGGATTCAAAAGTCATTCACATAGTTTCTCAATTCTATTTTTGCTTCTCCTGAAAATTAACAAAAATGGACTTAACATGTTTTCAGATCACACTCTTCAATTATTTATTTTTTAATATTAAATGTAAATTGTCCGTAATTCCGATTTTTTTAGTATTTTGCGGATTATCCAGGAAAATTAATTTTCCGACTATCTCGATTAATTGGGAGTCTCCTGTAATAAAGTGACATGTTAGTCGAATGATTGCGTTGAAAAATAGACCTTTACCATCTTTGGAAGATCCAGATTCAATTCTGGGTCCACGCTTTCAATTTTTCAGGAGAGGTCCGGACCCGACCTGTTGACCCCATTCTTCCGGTTGACCATATGATGTTGGCTAGTCGGTAGTGGACTCTAAAAGAAACTGCCGCCAAATACAGTGCGATATTGTGGCTTAAATAAAATTATCCTAACCAATTTCGAGTTCAAACTTCCAGTTTTTCAGAAGAAGTCTAGCCAAATCATTGACACCATCCTTCAATCTTCAGTTGATCCCATGATGAGATCAACTGAAGGTTATCCCATAATAGGCTCTAAAATGCCGCTTTGTGTTTTTTTTTTTTGTTAACAGATGTCATTTTCCACTCAGGCAGAGTATTAAATGACGGGGCGAAACAACCCTAAGGCCCCAGGATGCCCACTCTTGTTGAGGGATCGTCCGGATTGTGGAGAACAAATCAACCGGCCGGATCCGAGCCCCATGATAAATATTTCCAAGGGAGTGGGATCGAGTCCTTCACAGTGGAAAGCCGAAATGTCTCTATGCGGCAATCCGACTGACAAAGCGTCTTGTGTGATTGGAAGTGTAGTTCAAACTATCCTAATATAAACTGGATTGTCCGTGTGGAAACGCTTCGGCTTTCTCTTTTAAGAGGATCCGAATTTGATTCTCGGTCTCGTCCCATGGAAAATTCTTAGGGTCTAGCATGATCTGTCGATCCTCGTCTTCTATAATCCAGCGATCTCTGCAGCGATGGGCAGCTTGTGCAGGATTATTTATTGTTTTGTCACTCGATTACTATTGATTTTGGAAAGTGGCGTCACCTTATTGACCAAAAAACCTGTAATTTTGAGAATCCAATTTTATTTGCTTGCTATACTTTTCACGAATAAGCAAAATTGTAATATAATTATACAATTCTCTCCCATGATGGATGTCGGCCGGATGGCCGCGTGGTAAAGCTTTGGCTTACCACCCTGGAGGATCCGGGTTCAAATCCGGATCCCACACCTTCAGTTTTTCAGGAGGGGTCCGGGCCCGGTCCATTGAACCCCATTCTTCAACCATCCGGTTGACCCCTTCACGGTTGTTGGCCAGCCTGTGGGCTCTACAAGTGGCCGCCGCCGCCAGATACAGTATATCCCAAGAGGATATGGCGGCGTA
The DNA here is from genome assembly GCA_000484575.1 of Olivierus martensii. NCBI lineage: Eukaryota > Metazoa > Arthropoda > Arachnida > Scorpiones > Buthidae > Olivierus > Olivierus martensii. Next base: position 48,746 of record AYEL01090504.1, read on the forward strand.
ATCTAATTAACCTAACCTAACCCATGATGGATAAATAATTGATTGGACAATTGAAAACTCTATTTTTGATTGTATGCGTCTTTTTATAACTGTAAATGAATCAATATTTTATTAAAAGTGGTTATATTATTTTCTCACGCATAGAAACTAAATTGTACATAAATACATGGTTTAGGCTTTAATCTAACCTTTCCTAAATTAATAGTAACTTTTTTGTCAATTTATGACATTATTTCCCAATCTTGCAGATCGATCAGATGGCCGCGTTGTAAAGTCATTACAATCATTAAGTTGCAGTCGTTTACCACCTTGGACGATCCGGATTCATTCCTTAGTCCTACATTTTCAAGTCTTTCAGGCTAGCTTAGATTGTAGTTAAGCCGCCATATGGCACATGTATATATTAAATCTGGAAGAACCACCTTTAAAGCCCATTACATAATTGTCCACATCCATGTAGAGTCAATTGGAATATTGAAGAATGGGATTCCCCACTGTAAGTGAAACCTTACCAGACGGCCCAGATCTTTCAGGAAGAGTACGGACCTAGCCCTTCAACCATTCGGTTGACCCTATTTTGAGATTAGGCAACCGATGACTTCTGTAAAAGGGACCGCCGTCAAAAATATCCTTTGTGTGATTCAGCGGCTTAATATAAACTAACCTAATCAACTGTTGATTATTAAATGACAAATCGAAAACGCCTCAATAGTTAATCGCCGTGTGACGGAGTCAGCTAGGCAGTATAAGATTGAAGATCAACATGTGTAAGCCGGATAAAGTTTTTCAAAAGATCAAAAGATTCAGAAAAAAATTTTTCAAAGGGATCGAAATCGAATTGTGACGCTGGGTTGAAAAGTCCGTCTTTCCATAGGCCAATCTGATTGACAGAAAATAAATGTTATAAAATATTTTGATTACAAGCAATTTTTATTATTTCTTGACTATTGTGTACATGAGTTTACGCTATTATCATCATTCATCGACACCACAATGGATATGGGCAGCTTAAGATTTACTCAATAATGCACTTGCTAGTTAGTAGGAAACTGTGGCTGGAAACTGGCAAAACGAAGTACTTATAGTCTATTTGAAATAATCTCTGACTGATCTGGAATGGAACGGTTTGGCCGCGTGGAAAGTCTTCGGTTTTGACCCTGGAGAATTGGGTTTGATTTTCCGGTCTCACCCCTTCGAAATATTATTCATAGGGCTTCGGTCCGTTGATCCCCGTTCTCTACAATCTAGCTGACACATCCGTAGGATGGGCATCCTGTGGCAGATTTGTTATGACCTCGTCGATGATCACCAGTGATTGGAAAGTGACGTCTGTTGACAAAAAAAAAAAACTGGAAGACTAATAAAAATTTCAATGTCTTGTCTCATGAATGAACGAAATAATAATAATAATGTATTCATCTCTCAATTATAATGATAAAGATCAATGATAACTGAATTATTTTCAGATTCAATTGATTTTTAATCATATATGTCTCTCTCTAATCTTATTGATTCACATGGAAATGTATTAATAAACTTTATTAAATGTGAATTTTCGTACAAATCGTGTCCTGCGCATCGCAGTCACATGAACTCAACCACACCTGTTACCCATACATATATACTATCTTTTGTTATAGAATCTTAAGGCAATATATTGTACTGGAAATCTGCGATTTATATTTTTCCATAATGTCTGTAATGATAATCGGCCGGATTGGCCGCGTGGAAACGCTTCGGCTTTCCACTCTGGAGGACCAGGGTTCGAGTCTCGAATCCCATCCCTTGAAAATATTTATCGTGTGTCCAGGTCCGGCCTGTCGATCCCTGTCCACAATCCGGCTGACCTCTCCTCGGGTGGGCAGCCTGGGAAGCGCTTGTTTTGCCCCGTCACACAATAGTCTTACAGAACAATGTGGCGTTGATAAAAAAAAAGTGATGAGAACATAGAAATTAAATAATTTAGTGATTTTTTTTGCGATTATTATCTGGAAACCCGACTAAGTAGTAGAATGGTACAAGAACAATCTCTTACACTTTCTTACTATAGGAAATTAATTACTTGGCTATTATAGAACCCAAGAACCGCGATCTAACTGCTTTTTCATTATTATTAATTTGCTTTCCACCTAGATATGTAGTAGTAGACCACTTTAAAATCCCATATGAATCGCCCTTGAAAATTTGGTTCGACAGTGGATTTCTAATTCTCCAAGTAGAAATATAGCATATATCTACTTAACCATTCACTCTTGGGAAGAATAAGATCAAATCCCGATTCTCATGTTTCAGAATAACCTACTGAATGTTCTGTTAAGGCCGTGACACACTGAACGCGACGCGAAGCGGAGCGAAGCAAAAATGACAAAAATTTACATCCTTCGCTTCATGTTGCACTGCGCCGCAGCCTGTCTACATTGCAGTCGAGTTACTTCTCGTGTTTCATGGATTAGCTGATAGAGGTCGTTTGCGGAGTGTTGATTTGTTGTTAGCATGATTATTAGAAAGAAATGATCGTATATTTTTGGTATTCTTTTAATCTCATGTGATATATATATATATGGTCTCTTTAGTACTTCTAAAACAAATCCTATATCTGAATCCCAACCACACGGTTGAACTTTCGCCATTTTCCAATTATATAAAACATTCGTTTCTATTGGCTTCCTTATTGTTCGCGCGTACTGATTGGTCAAAGTTCAAAATTTTCATCTTTCGCGCGGCTACGCGCGTTAAACTCGAGCAGCCGCAACAGGAAAAGCTAGTCAAAGACACACTGTACGCGCGTAACTGCGCGAAGTTGCTTTCTTATGCTTCGCTTCGCGTCGCGTTCAGTGTGTCATGGTCTTTAAACGGATGGTGAATTTTGAAATGATCGGCATGATAAATGTCAATCATCGACAACAGTGGAAGTGATAACGAACATCAAAAATATACGATCATTTCTTTCTAATAATCATGCTTCCACTATGAAGGAACCGGGTTTAATTGCCGGATCCCATACCTCCAGTTTTTTAGATGAGATCTGGTCTGTTGTTGAACCACAGCCTTCGTCTGATGGCTGATCCCACCAGAGTATGGAGTGGCCTAAGGGGGGAATTAACGCCCAGCTGCTTTAGTACAATACTCAGAGTGGAAAGCTGTGTAAAAACAAAAAAATATATACTGTATATGCCGAATCATGAGATATGGCAGTATACTGAAATAAGATATTATTAGATATCTTGGTTTAGCCTATTGATCTTTATAAACTTTAATCGAAAAATACTAAGCATAAAATTTCTAGTTTATTAACTAAATATGAATTTAGAAAAAAGATTGTCGGCCGGATGGCCGCGTGGTAAAGCTGTGGCTTACCACCCTGGAGGGTCGGCTGTGGAACAAAAACTTTTAATCAGCTCATCACCAAATATCCAAAACGCAGGTTTGAACTTCAAACCTTCAAAATATCACTGTATGGAAGCGCATCGGCTTTTCACCGAGAGGATCCCGATTAATTCTGGGTCCTACTCCTTCAAAAATTTATTCATGGGATCCGGCCCTTCACGTCGATCTCTGTTCTCTATAATCCGCCTGGCCTAACAAATTCAGGAGTAGACAGTCTGTGGCAGGGTTTATTTCACTCTGCCATTTAGTATTCAATAAATTGGAAAATAACGTCATTTGCTGCCAAAAAAAAACTTAAAAATATCTAATCTTATAGGGCTGAGAATATGAGATTAAAAAGAATAGTTCCGAAATCATCTTTGATTACTATGATTTTTCTACTGAATTTCATAACACTTTAAAATATAAATGTTTCATGATTGTGAGCCGGATTGACAGCGTAAATACTTCGGCTTTCCACTCTGGAAAATCCGTGTTCAAATCTCGGGTCCTACCTCTTGTAAAAACGGCGGCCGGATGGCCGAGTGGTAACGCTGTCGGCGTGCCACGCAGGAAGACCCAGTTTCGCGTCCCAGGTATGGTCCTGGATTTTTTTCGAGTTACTGGGCCCAGCCCGGTGATCCCCGTCCTTCACCATCTAGCCCCCTTCCACGGGTGCGGGTGCAGCCCGTGGTTGGAACGGAACTGGCCCCGCTCCTTAGTAATTTTCGTCGGCTGGATGGCCGCGTGGTAAAGCTTTGGCTTACCACCCTGGAGGATCAGGGTTCAAATCCTGGTCCCACACCTCCAGTTTTCAGGAGCCGGCCCGAACCGGCTCCTGAAAACTGGAGGTTGAAGGATGGGGTTCCGGGCCCGGCCCGTTGAACCCCATCCTTCAACCACCCGGTTGACCCGGGTCCCACGTCTCCAGTTTTTCAGGAGGGGTCCGGGCCCGGCTGTTGAACCCCACCTTTAACCATCCAGTTGACTCTATCATGGGTGTTGGCCAGCCTTTGATGGGCTCTACAAGTGGCCGCCGCCAGATAAAGAATATCCTATGAGGATATGACGGCTTAATCATACTAATCTAACCTTCATCTAAAGATTTCTCTGCCGTATTAAATATAGTTAAGCTCATTGCTATTTAATATGTGGATGGAACTTTTTAATATAGTGATTGATCACTCGGCCGAGTTGAAACACTTGTTTTTCATTCTGTTGATTAAAAAATGGAACTTTTTTTTTTGAATTTATACAATAAATATTTCACTGTTCTATTTTATGCACTTTCCACCTTTGTCAGCATTAAAAGATAGGACTATTAATATGCATCCAGATTTCTGGTGAGGTCGGACATCGGGAAGATCCCTAAAAAAATCTTATAGCGTTGGACCAGAATTGAATGCAGATCCTCTTAAATGGTAATCTAATGTTTTATCACACTGCATCTGGTCAACAGTAGAGTCGGTCGTCAAATGAAGGATAGGATTCATAAGCAGACACACACACTTACCTGAAAAAATCTGAAAGCATGGAATTTGGAATTGAATCCTAATCTTCCACTTGAAAGCCAAGATTTTACTATGCACTCCATATAATGCCATTAGATAATCTTAGTGATGGGTTAGTGTTTAGTTTGTAAGATTGTTTCCTGAACGCCTCCCATCCCATATTACCATGCTCTACAGATATATATGGTTTTACCACTCCTACCGATAACAGAGGGAAAACTGTTAAGGTCTAGATTTTAGTCGCTAGGGCGGCGTTTAGTGTCAGTAGGTTAGCTAGAGCAGACGAATTTCTAGAGTTACATGTGTAGAATCTTATAAATCAAACGACTTTGCAAATTATTTTTAGCAGGAATTTCGCTGTATTTTGATAAATTAGAACGATAATGTAAAATATTTTTAGCGGGAATTTCGCTATATTTTGATAAATTAGAATGAAAAACACCTTAGACTTATCCTTAACATTTTATGGACTTAAATGGTAAAAATTAATATTTCAAAATTTTTAACGTTAGTTCACAACTATCACTTTTAAGTCAACAATTTTGCAGTTGTGATGTGTTTTTTCTTTGATTCTTTCAGTATTTGGAATAATGCCAATTAATACAATTTTAAATACTCCAAAATTACTAACGATAAGATTTTGTAATCATTAATTCTACAGAAAATGGATTAAAAAAAATTTTAAACAAAAATTGAAAATGTATATCCGTGTAATGCCTAGTATAATAATTCCGTTTGAAAAAATAATTAACCCATCAAATAATTTATTATTTATTATATATGAGCAAAAAGATCATACAAGATGCTGAAAAAACTTTATTAAAATTTATGGATCAGAATAGACATACTATGGGTATTTGAAGTAAAACTTTATTGCATTTTAATGTAAGTTGGTAAATAAGGCATAATTCCTCAACAATAGCAACATTATAATTACATTTCACATGATTATTTAAAACACTATTATTTGTTGATATATTGATAAATAAATTTTCAAATGTATCAATTTCAATTTCACTTATAAAATAATTTATAATTTAATTCGCACTTTTCTATGATACATATATACTTTAATGAAAACTATTTTCTGAAATTTAGGCTAAGCGCGCACTTGCGATTTCCTGTCGCCACGACTGAAAAGTCGTAGTCGCGGAATTTTCCTGATTGGAAAGGGGGTGTAAAATATGCCAAAAAAACCCTCTTGAAAATGTTTACCATGAGGTCGGGCTCAGCCTGTCGATTTCTGTCATCCACAATCCAGCTGACCCCTCCGCAGGGGTAGGCAGTCTATGAAAGAGCGTGTTTCGCCCCGTCACTTTTTTGATCAACAGATGACGCCACTTTCCACTCAATAAGAGTACTAACTGGCGGGGCGAAACAAGCCCTTCCACAGGCTGTCCACCCCTGCGGAGGGGTCAGCCGGATTGACTTCCACAGGCTGCCCACCCCTGCGGAGGGGTCAGCCGGATTGTGGAGGCGGGGATCGATGGGCCGGATCCGATAATACATATTTTCAAGGGGTGGGACCCGATATTCGAACCCGCATCCTCCAGAGTGGAAGGCCGAAGCGTTTCCACGCGGCCAATCCAGCCGACTCGCCCCGTCACTTAGTATTCTTACAGAATGGAAAGTGGTGTCATCTATTGACTAAAAACACTTCACGATTAGCTAATTATCGCGAGCAATCATAATAGTTGATGAACGCGGCTGGATGGCCGCTTAGTAACGCTTTGGCATGCCACGCAGGAGGACCCGGTTTCGCGTGTCAGGTCCAGCATCTCCCGAAAAGTTTTTTCGGAGTTCCGGGCCTGGCCAGACGATTCTTATCCTTCACCATCCTGTCCCCCTCCACGGGTGTGGGTGCAACCCGTGGTTGGAATTGGCCGCACCCTTTAGTAATCTCACTGATTGGAAAGTGGTGCAAAACAACCACAAAAAACTTGATGAACGTAAGGTCCTCGCGAATATTATGTTGGAGACTTTAACATTATTAAAGGATCTTTATCATCGAAACATCTGGAATCAAATTCCGGTTCCTACATTCTTTCCTAGTAACTTTTTATGGAAGTCCGAAATCAAATATTGGTTGCACGCGTGGAAGCGCGCTTCTATCTATATAGAGAATCTGCTTTAAACTTCCAAATATTTTCAGCCGGAGTATAAGCATTGCCTTTCGATTTTCTTCTTTGGACCGTTCTCCAATGGGCGGTTACTAAGCGATAGATATTCCGTTTTCCATCACAGATAATCCACATCCGTGATTGAGTTGGCCATCAGGTGAAGGATGAGATTCAATGCATTTGACCAGACTCTATTTTGAAAAATTTTGGAGCTATAGGATCCGAGAATTGAACCCGGTTCAGGTGATAGGAAACACTACTGCCTGGCTATCAGGCTGACAATCTCCATTTTTCTCTTTCTGATGATTCCAAGATATGTATACTCGTGCTAAGATCTGAAATTCATGCGCAATGGAAACGGCCTATTGCGCGTAGAAACGCTCCGGCTTTCCACCTGGATTCTTATATTACAGTATACAGTATAATATTAATCTCAATAATTGTATTTTGAAAAAAGAACTAATCAATCTACAAATTTTCAAGTTAGAATAGTATATTAGCATGGCTAAAATTCAAATTATTGAATTTAAAGTCAATAATATATATATACTATTACTGAATTAATATATATCAAATTATTGGACAAAGTTAACTTATCTCTTATAACTTTTCTGTCAACAGATGGAGTCACTTTTCATTTCTGTTGATTACTAACTTGTAAGTAGGATAAAACAAGCAGGGCACAGGTGTCTCACGCCGTCGGCCAGATTGACCATGTGCAAACACAAATGAGATCGTTGGCAAACACTTAAGCTTTCTATCTCTGGAGGACCCGGGCTCGATTCTCGGGTCCCACCTTTGGAAAATTTATACTTGGGGACCGAATCAGTCCCGTCAATTCCAACTTCCACAGTTCGACTGATCCTTTGGAGGAGTTTTTTTGTATTTCTTACCCCTTTTCAATCGGAGATTACTAAAGGATGGGGTCAATTCCAACTACAGGCTGCACTCATACCCGTCACCCCCGTGGAGGGGGGCCGGATGGTAAAGGACGGGGATCGCCGGACCGGGCCCAGAACCCCGAAAAACTTTTCAAGAGATGCGGATCTGAGACACGAACCCGGGTCTTCCTGCGTATCACGCCAACGCGTTACTACGGGCGGCCGTATGGCCGAGTGGTAACGCTGTTGGCGTACCACGCAGGAGGACCCGGATTCGAGTCTCGGGTCTGGTCCCGGATTTTTTCGGGTTACTGGGCCCGGCCCGGTGATCCCCGTCCTTCACCATCCAGCCTCCCTCCACGGGTGTGGGTGCAGCCCGGGTGGTTGGAACTGGCCCTGCCTCCTTAGTAATTTCCCTGATTGGAAAGGGGGCGTAAAATATGTAAAAAAAAACGCGTTACTACTGGGCCATCCGGTCTCCCCTTCGAGAGGTGACAACCTATGGAAGGATTTATTTTTTCCAGTCACTTAGTACGCTATTTGAGTGGGAAGCAGCGTCATATAATAATAATAATAATAAAGGCTTCACATCCTTACGGAGGAGTCAGTTAAATTATAAAAAATAAGAATCAATGGGCCATGATCGTCCCATAAATAAATTTATGAAGGGTTTGGACCCAGAAATTAAATCCAATTCTCCGTCGAATCGTTTCCATGTGGCCAATACTGATGCGTGCGATTGATTTTTATTTTTTCTTGTGTGATTTTATGTCGCTTTTCACTCGGTGAGTACTAAGCACGGAGCATTATAATGCACATCAAGGGCTATCCACACCCTGGCAGGATCAGACGTCAGATGGAGTATGGGGGTTCAACTATGATTGGGTTCAAGCTGGGCCGGATCTTTCCTAAAAAACTGAAAGCATGTCACTCGGGAATTGAACTCGAATCCTCCAAGGGAGAAACATACCATGTTTTCATGCAGCCATTCGGCCGACGCCTGCGATTGATTGGTTATCACTGTTCATTAGTATTTATTTTAAAATAAATCATAATTAATCTGTTTATCTAATATCTGTATAATTTCAATAATAGTGATTAAATAAAACTTTAATTTTTTTAAATCAGCATTTATTAAACTCACCGTTGAATATTTTATAAAAAAATGAAAAATATTCATAAATTAATTAAATTTAATTTTATATAAATAAAATATATTGTAGCTTAATAGAGAAATTTTCATTTAAAATTTTTAGTGATTAATTTTGATAGCAATAAGAAAGCCCCTCTTATTTATCTTTCTTCCTGTTTTGAAAGTTTATATACTGTAATTATGTAAATCATATTTTCATATAACGAAAAAGTTAAATAATATAGAGGTGCTATAATGTATTACTTTTATAAGTTATTTTCCTACATATTATTATATTTGCAAATGTGAATATTGAATAGAATACCGAACTGTAGTTACAATTTAGATTTATCTAAAATCTGGATAAACAAGCCAGCTTTATGAAGTTTAATATAACTGGAATAATATTATATTTTATTATTATTTTCAAAGTTTCATGATTCAAATCCATTTTATTATCCAATAAATTTTAATAAAAATAAATTTGAAATATTTAATTAAAGTTTTAAATTTCAATTAAGTTTTTTTTTTTTCAAATAAATACTGTACATAGGACTTTTTGATTTCGTTGAGATGTTTAGATGTCGGAAAATTATTTTGGTTGCTATAGCAACAAAGAAATAACAATTTTAAATCAGATCATACTTGATTGGTTCTATATCAGATGTAATTTTAAACTGACCATTCCCGTAATTCGTAACAAAAATCAAAACATCTTTTAAAATGATCTAATGTATTCGAAATTGTTTTATATAAAGAAGAATGTTATTTCAAAATTTAAAGAGCTTTGTATATAATTTAAAGTTTTTATTAATGAATAACCTAAATATTTAATAATGAATAAGAATTATTTTGAAATAGCTTATTTTAGTTTTTTTTAGAAAAGATAGGTAAGTTTGTATGCATATTTTATAATCATTTAAAACTGAAACATCAAATAAAACAAAACACAATTCATTTTAAAGATTAGAATATCATGATAAAACTACATTACAGAAAAATAGAATAATAAAATTTATTTTCAAGCCTGAATTTAAAACACTTTCTGGAATGTTTTTAATGATAAATCATTAACAAATTGATTATCGATATCTAAAACAATTAATTTTATGATTTTTAATATCAAATTAATTTTTTTACATATAAATATAGATCTATTTAATAGTAATAAGAACCATCTTGAAAGTATGTTTATTTTTATAATTGAATATATTTTCAGAAAAGCATTTAGGTCTATATTCCAATTTTTAAGCACTACATGAAAATTTAATAATAAGCCTTAATATTTGCAGATAACAATAAAATAAAATTGATTAAAATTAATAATTTGAGCTATGAAACCTGAAAAACATTTATCTAAAACAAATTTCCAAATTTTTAAGAGAAGGCCTCACACATACTGCTTTTCCTTCATGCTTAATATTTTTATTTTTATTTTCACTTCATTTTGCTTATTTCAAGTAAGAATTAATTCATGTTTAATCATATATCTTAGGATATTTTCTGTGGTCTGAAATCAAAAATACTTATATTGCTTACTGTTTTATAATAAATAAATTTTGTTCATCTATACTCAGAGCTGCATTTACCATAAGGCACATTAGGCACAAGCTGGAGCCACATTTTAAAACTTTACTCCTCACAAACAACAATATAAAAACAGCCCAGTTATAATTGAAAAATAAAGTACTATTTTTAAATATTAAATTCATAATTGAAATTGAAATAGACTTGTTATTTTGAGGCCTCATAATGATGTTGCACATAGGCCTCCAAAAGTATAAATGTGGCCCCAGTCTATACTTAATAGGTATAAACTTATTAATTTGCACAATGAGTACTCATACTCCAATTCAGTCATTTGAAGTTTAAATGGGCCAGATAAAACTCTGATTACACAGAATTATTTATTTTATATTTTATAATAATTTTTAATTATCTACATAACATTTATACTGCATATATAAGAATATAAATAAAAAGAATGCACAAATAATTCCATAATTCAATCATCATCTGGTCCATGAACGTTTTCTTGAATAAAATGTTCATGGACCAGATAAAAATTTTTCAAGGATTAGATTGATTTGTTGGCTTTAGTTTTGAGATGCTTATCTAAAGTAATACATTATTTATTGCCACAATAGCTTCATATTAAATAATAGTAAAAAAAATTAAAGTTTTATTATTATTTAATTTTATGTGAAATATTGTATTTTGTTCTTGAAACAGTTATAAATATTATAAATTGTTAAATATATTTATTAAGATTAAAATTATAATATAGGAAAAAAATTCTGGAATGTAACTATTAACAAAATAGTATTAAACATTTATAAAGTAATTTACTGATTATAATTAATACATATTATTGAATTTTTATAAAATTATTCATAGATATATTTAATTTATCAACATATGTATTAATTATTGAATAATATTATATTGTGTAATTTATCTATCAATAAATACATAGGTTCAAATTAGTTTGAAAAATATTTTATGATCATCAATAATTAGCATATGAACAAATGTAAACTAGTTACTGTATTTAAGAAGTTTCTTAAAACTGAAGAAATTAAACCCAAAAACTGAATTAATAATCTTAATAATTAACATTTTTGTTAATATTTATTTCTTGTTAAATTTTTTAGAGATTATTATCATAAAAAATATATGTTTATTATTTTTAAGAATAGATATTGAAAGAAAATGGCTCCTTTAAATTGGGATCTTATTATTAATATTTCTTTGGATGCTCTTGCTGATAAGGAAGATGTTTTATATTATGAATTGTCAAATGTAAGTATGATAGATAAATTTAAAAAATATTTTTTATTATTAGTAAAATATATTATTATTATTTAGTATGATGCCAAAGAAGAAGATGATCCAGAAAAGTTACGCAGACTTTTCCTTGTAACAAAAGGGGTAATGCAGGTAAAATGTTATTAATAATCAAATATTAATTTATTTTATAGTTAATAAATATATCTTAGGCTTAATTTAAGTTATTAAAAATAAAATATACTGAAAATAAATTTAATTTAAAATCAAGATTTTAATCATATATTAAAGAGTTAAAGTAATCTAAACAATAAAAAAATAAACAATACAGTTTACTGACATGTAAATTTAAAATTCATAGAAGACAAGCTCTCAAGGTAGCTAAACTTTATTCAAAAATAACTTTAAAATTTACTTGAAGAATTTCACTATCTTCAGTCACAATATATATATAAATGATGTATGCAAAATAAAAGAATTCTTTTAGTTACAATTCTGAAACTTAAATTATAAATTTTTATATTCATTTGGTATTATGTAAAATATAAGGGTAAACTAAAATATAAACAATTCATAAGATAAAATAACATTAAACAAAAATATTAATAAAGTCATTAAAATTAAGTTAAATAAACTTAATTTTGTCTGTTTTCTTCCAACACTACTGAGTGTAAGCCACAAAGTTTATTCTACTTTTGTCAGTACATTTATTCTCATAGTTACCTGGTAGGAAGTTCCTGGAAGCAATTGCATAAATTGAAAATGTACAAAATAAGACCTTTTTAACATGTATTTCAATATAGAGCATTCCAAAAAATTCTGTATTCATTTGAGTTTATATGTAGTCAGCCAAAGCCAGCATAGAATATTCTCTTATGGAGTTTTTCCCTTAATTAAACCCATCATGGGCATCTTTTTCTGATAACTATTAGTCACTCTATAATTAAAACAGAAGGCCAACAAACAGTAGTGGATTTTGCCTTAAGAGGTGTGAAACATATGAGATTTTTGGGGACCCAATAAAAGAAATTTTTTTTTTTTAGTTAAAATACATACAAGTGTGTAACAAAATCAAAAAATAATAACTTTTTTATAATTTAACATTGTTCAATACAAGCTTTAAAGCAAATAAGGGGCCCCTTAGGTTGCAGATGCCTGAGGAGCTGCCTTCACCACCTATGCAAAAGTCTGCCACTGCCAACAAAGAAATGTATAGAAGCAGTGAAAATATGTATAAATATGTTAGCATAAGTATAAAGGGGTATTCATTGACTAAAAGAAATTGGTACTACAAAAGAATAAAGTAGCAATATCAAACAATTGTTGTTTTTTCTTAATACTTTCTTCTGATCATGCTGAATTAGTATCTTACAGGCATTATGCTTCCATCATCTTTCTCAATTCATCTTCTGTTTTGTAATTTTTTTGAGGAAGCAATATTTATTCAAATTTTGTGACTATCTTGAGAAAACAGTATCTGATTTCACAATTCATTTCAAAGATGATAAGTTTTGAGTTACATATCTATGAAAATTTTTACTTATCTAAGAGGTACATATTCTTCAGTTACATATCTCCAAAATAAATAAATGCAGAACATGCAAAATTAGAACTACAATGGTACCTTGGTTAACAATGGTAATTCGTTCCAGGATTACCATCATTATCCAAGGTGTGACTTCCCATAACATTTAATTGAAAATTGCTTAATTTGTTCCAGCTACTCCACACAACCATAGTAAATATTAAAAATGTAGATAAAACTCATTTAAAATGAACAACCATAGTAAATATTAAAAATGCAGATAAAACTCATTTAAAATGTCCTTAAAATATATGGAAAATATCATTTATTTATTATATTTGCTACAAAAAAATTCATGGAAAAAATATCATTTATTTATTATATTTGCTACAAAAAAAAATTAACATTAATAATTCATGAAAACAGTTTTTAATTATCAATCTCACCAGAAGGACAATTGGAGCTCACTTTGGAGTTTTTTGATAAACAAACCTGTAAACACTAATTAGCAGCTTATAGATTCAATGATTATTATACAGATAAGATTTGATTTTTTTGATGAACATTGACAAGCAATCTCCGATTTATTGTCTACATGAACTGTAGGATCTCGGACAGAAGTTTTTTCTTCTAACAGAATCCGAAACTGCAACATCACACCACTTGCAGGTGTCAAGTAATATATAACACAAACAACAATAGAATCAGACTTTGTTCACAGAATTTAAAATAATAATTGTTTAGAAATCATCTTTAAGAAGCTAAAAACTAGTGAACTGTTGCAAGTCTATTTTTAATTAATTAAATAATTTGTTTTCATTACTATATGTTAATTATCATTTATTTAAATATATTTTTATGTGGTTATAATTTTATTAATTTTAATAATGATATTATCAGATTTGAATTGATTGTGATAAAAAAAAATAACAATTAACAACTGAGCTAATGAATCACATGATGCAATGACAAGCTGTTTTACAGAGCTCTATTTTGTTGGAAGTTCACATAATCAGGAATCGTTAACCAAGAGATTTTTTTTCTTACAGCCACTCGTTGTTAACCAAGTACGTCATTATCTGAGGCCGTTGTTAACCAAAGAACCACTGTAGTTATATTCAAAAAAATGCATCTATAGAACTTAAACTAAACCTTGAACAATACAGAAAAACCAGAGAATTTTTGATATCAATGTCAAATCGACAAATATGAAACAACTGCTTACAGAAAGAGCTCTTTTTTCAATTTATATACCAATGCCTTCATTTGATCCTATTCAATATAAAAAAGTATAGCTTTCTATCATTTATTTGCTAAAACTTTTTAGATATTTTAGTATACAAAAGAATATCAAATTCATCCAAATTTTTGTCCAAGGATTCTAAACAAAATTTATGGATATGAACTGAAAAAAATATATTATGGAAAACAACAGAAGGTAATGTTAATATACAAGCTAAACATAATGCTCCACAAGAATGATAATTTATCTCTTTGAAATAATAACAGAATTATAAAAATATAACAGGTATAAAACAGCATTTAAAAAAGAAACATTGCTTTTGACAGACTAAAGAAACTTATTCACACATAGTTTTCAAAGAGGCTGTTATCTGACAGTTCATTAAGTAAAGACCATTTCTCTCATTCATACTTGTAGCATTTCACTTTTTTCATTCACATTTCATTTTTTATTGGCAGGTGAAAATATTCATTTTTTTTTTTCTTTTTTTCATTTGTTAAATTTCTATATTAATGTGATTCAGTCTTCTGACAGTTAAAGTTAATTGTTGGAAGGCCAGATTTGATATATATAATTTTCACAAACGACAACAAAATTGAAGATTTTTACCAGTCAATAAATGATTATAAGTGAAAGAAATGGTCTTTATGAACTGTCAGATAATGGCATCTCTGAAAATTGTGTGTGAATGAGTACCTTAAGAAATGGCATAGAAAGTCATAGGAAATTATTAAATGGAATCTCTTTTCCTTAGCTTGACACAAAAGATGTATGCCAAAGTAGAATGAACCTTGTAGCTCACACTTATAGTCCATCTACAGTGATGAAAAATTTGAGTCCCAATCTGCAGAGTGTTATTTTCAGTCATGTATTATGACTGAAGATTGGGTACTCTGCAGATTGGGACCAGAATTCCTCCATTGTATAACCATATCTTATAACTGCAACCAAAGATGCTCTCTTTTTTTTTCTACTAGTAGCTCAATATACTTTTCCAGCAAGATTTTTTCTTTATTTCCTCATATTTTCCTATACTTTTTTCACTTCATTCTTTATTCTTCAAAAAGTTAAATCATTGTATACACCCTCTGTCTCTTTTGTTAAAGGTAAAGACTGAAACTGATAAAATTCTTTCAATAACTAAAAATATTACTTTTGAATGAAATTTAGACTATCTAAAGAACTTATTATCTGAGTTTTAAAATAATCTAGTTTTATTATGAAATTTGATTTTCGTATTATAATTTCAATTAAATCATTTGATTTTAAAATAAAAATGATTTAATTTTTTTAAATACTAATTTTAGCAATAATTTGTTTATTTTATGATTTTATAATAGAGTAAGCTCTCTACTTTTGTAAGCAATTTGTTCAGAAAACTTCCATGTAAAATCAAATCAATAAGTTCCATGTAAAATCAATAAGTTCAACAATACAGGTAATCCTCATTTTATGGTAGGGTTCAGTTTCAGACCCAGCCATCATAAGTCAGAATAGTCATAAGTTGTAAATGCCCAATTTCTTACTATTAATATTTACTAAGTCACTATATATTATCTTAATAAGCATAAAGAACATAAAACTAAGAACCAGGTATAAAACAAGGATGCTTTCCATATATCAGACCATTGAGTCAGGGACTGAACCCATGGAATTATATTCACCACTCACAGAATTTATTGATTACATCACTGTTATAAGTACTGATAATTGTAAGTCAAGGACTACCGTAAATATATTTGATATATACAAAATATGCATTAATAAATGGAATTGCTAGATAAAATTAATGAGCATATTATGCCTACAAATTTGTAAATTTGAGGTCATAAATGATATTTTTGTAAAAAAAATTGTTTAATGGAACTTTTATTCACATTTCATATAAATTAAGACACATACAAAGATTTTTACATTTACATATTTCTGGAACATGAAATTCAAAACTACTTAAGGAGGAGACTTTTATAAGGAATTTTTTTTATAATTATTGTATAGATCAAATCAATGCAAGCAGAAGTAGCAATGGAAGAAATAGTTCAAATGGCTGAAAAACAAGGAATTTCAGATGCTCAAAGAGAAAAAGAATTATTAAAGCAAATTGATGATTTACATCAGCAAATAGAATCTCAAAAAGTAATTTAAAATTGTCTTTATAATTTTTTAACATCATTTTAACATTATTTTTTAATTTTAATATTAGAGTTTCGATGAGAAAAGTATTGAAAAACAGTTACAAGCCGAAATTATGGATTTGGAAAAAGAAAACAATATTTTACAAAAAAAACTCCAGGAGAGCCAAGAACAAATATTTGCCCTTAAAGAGGATTTTAAAAAAGTATGTAGTTATTTAATATTTTTTTTTAGTCTCAATTCTCAAAATAAGAATACTAATTAGAAAATTCACAGATGAAAAGTTTATATGAAATACATAAATTATTTCAACAATAACATCATGTCCATATCCTTGGCAAGAGGGTGGGCAGCACTTAAAGAAGGGAAAAAAATAATAAAATAAAATAAAATGAAGGGAGAAAACACAAATGCTACCAATCAGATGGTGCCATACATCCCTATCTTTACACACCATACCAGCTTTCTCTACAGTCATTCTTTTTTTCATACATGTCTCTTCTTGTAAACACTCTGCAACTCATATTTTCTCAGATACTCATCCACTTGTTCTCTTCACTCTTTTCTTGACCTTCTCCCACATTTATCCTCCACACATCCAACATATACTTGCTTTGTTAGTTGTTCTTCATTTGCTCCACATGACCAAACCATCTCAAAGTTGACTTATTCACACTTCTTTTCACTCTATATTGCTTTTGTATTTTATCATTTCCACAATTGCATTGCTATTCTTCCTACCTATTCTTACTTCACCAACCACTTCTCTTGTAATACTCTTAGATACTACTTAAAGTGTGTCTATACTCATATGATTCAAATGATTCATCAGGATTTTTTCTCAACAAAGCCATTAGAAAATTCTATCATTAATAGAAAAGTAGCAGTTACAGGATTGCCAGTAAATTGGCTTAAAATGAATTGGATAAAACTAGAAAGATCCCCATATTATACAATTCAAATGTGACTTTAACAAAGATGCAGAATTTAATGCCATTAATATTAGAAAGGCTGTAATAAATAGACTACTAAGTCTGAAAAAGGTAGACATACCTTTGTTATATCTACAGCAGAACTGTGACAAGAGAAAAGAGGAGAGATATAATGACCTGTTGAAATTCATTCCTCCTATTAAACATGTTTATTATAAAAACTTAAGAACAATATTGACTTGATGGGACCTCAAATATATTTGACAAAGAGGACATTATTTATGTTGTTGATGATTCAGTTTAATCATACTTAATGATAATGATGATAAAAATTGTAATAGTGACAGAATGCTTATCATTGGTTTTTTTTTTTTAAATCTTTTAAAAAATATATGATGATGAATTTTTTTTGTAATAAAAATATTTTGAAGAGTGAATTCAATGGTATTAATTTTTTTTCACTTGCCAAATCAATTAACTCTCTCAGTCATGCAAAAATTGTACTAATAATAAAGATTACTCCAAGGATATATTGTCTTATGCATATTATATGTTATTAGATAAAAACTATATCTGCAATAATACATTCTGCAATATTTATTTGAATTTATATTTTAAAGGGAATTTTAAAATAAAATGTATATTACTTTATCATTTTTCTGTACTTTTTGTTTTGTGGCGTTAATTGATTTGGCAAGTGAGCAGCTTGATTATAAATCAGAATAGAATACAAAATAATTATTATTACTGTAGTATATGTAAAAATATAATGAACAATGATTATTTTATATTAATTTTACTTTTATTAAACTTCGTAGCAAATAACTGCATCATTATAAAATATCTTATGTAAATGATATGCTTAGAAGTTTTTGTAAAATTAAAATTAATATAAAGTAACTATTGTTCATCAAAGTTTTACAGTACAATAATAATTATTATTTTGTATTCTATTTTTGTTATAATTAATAAATATAGCACTATAATTCATTTCTAGTATGTCATCAGTTTGTTCAAATAATTTCCCCCTTTTTTCTCTTTTTTTATTAACTGAATTATGGATACAGAAAATTATTCAAATTTTATTGTAAATCTAGAATAAAAATATTGTAAAAGCTCAATTATAAGGCAAAAGAATTATTTAAAACATTAATAGCACAAAAAATAAAAAGCATTAGTTGGTTCAAATCTGGAATTTGTGATTATTTTTTAATTTTTTGTTAAAAATTTATTTTTATATTAAGATTTCTAGATGGTAATTCAAGTGTTAATGAAGTTATTTGATTAGAATATTGCCATGTTTGACTTTTAAAATGAGTTATAATATACTTCTATATTATCTACATAATTTGTAGGAAGTACTTAGAAATATTTATGAAATATTTCTAAGTACTTCTACATTATCTACATAATTTATAGGAAGTATATTATACTGAAAATAAGAAATAATATCTTAAGAAAGGTGTGCAGTGTAAGAAAATTTTAAAATAAAATTGGAAATTCAAGGAAAGGTATCTATATTTTAATTTATCTTTAACAAACAATAAAAATATTTTATGATGAAACATCTAAGAACTGTATATAGCTACAGAATTCCCTGATTATACTTATATATGACATAAACTATGACATTATTTTCATTTGCAACTGTACTCTATAATTTCTTTTAACATTTTTATTTCTTTGCTCAGACTTCCAAATAATAATTTTCTATGAAATTATGCATCTCACAGTGGAAATTAAGCAAATTTCAGCTATGCAAACTATATTTTTAAATATTGTAATAATTATTTATTTATATGATAGCAATTATCTGTACTAATCTATAAGATTAAATTTTGACTAATAAATTTAAGATCACTTAAGGTAATTATTTACATCTCATTGATCCCATCTTCAAGCCAGTGTTTAATCTTGATCAATCACAGATATTTCCCTTCATTCTGGACTCTAAAATGACCATGTCATATGTATTCTTAGTGAGATTCTGTAGGCTGACTAAATTAACATATTAAGTTTCTGTAACTATATTAAGATTCTGTAGCTTGTCATTTACATTATAATTTTATACAATTTGGTTTTCAATATAAATAGTTTCATAGTAAATAAGAAAGAAGAAATAATTGGCAAACATTTTTCTTATTAAACTTTAATAATAATAAGCTTGTACCAATTAATTAAAATAGCCTAATTTTCTTAACATTTTACTATTCAGCCAATTAATAGTAATAATAATAAAATTTTATCACAGATATAGCTCTGAAATAGTTGTACTGTGTACTACATTAGCATGTACAAAGCATCATAAAAATGGAAAAAATACAGATTCAAAGATTTCCTGTAAGTCAGAAATGCCAAAACTTTACAGATTTTCCATTACCAATATTTATTATTACACTCCATTTTATCAATAAACTTAACAAACACAAACACACAAGAATCAGACATTGGTCAATGGCTTTGAACCCTTTATCAATTGTATTGACCAATCACAGAATTTATTGATGGCATTATCATCATAAATACAAATTGTTGTAAGTTTTGGACTAGCTTTATAAAATATTTTGTTATAGAGGACAAATTACAAGTTTGCTTGGAGTGAAATCTAGATTCAAATCCTTTGATTTTAACCTTTTGGAATAATCTTTTCTCAATTCTTGTCCATGTCATATTAATAGTCAGTACCTATATTCTAAAGTCAAATGAAAAAGATAAAATCAAAGAATATTTTTGGAAACAAAATTATTATTAATTTAAAAACTGGAAAACTAGTAATTGCTACTTGTATAAATATCACTTCACAATACTACTAACAGCAATAAGAATAATTGTAATTAATAAGCAAAAATATTTCTAAATTTATTTGTAAGGTTAAGTTAACTAAGCATTTTTATATTAATTTATTAGCTGTAACTGTTCATGTCATTGTTAGCTATAATTGGTCAAAAATTGGAGAAATTTTTTTATTGAAACTGGAAAATTAATTATTGATTTTTTAATTATCAAATTTTGAAAAATAATAGAAATTTCTTTTTTGATAAGGCTATCAAAAGAATTTTTGATCTCATGTAGACTAAAAAGTTATTAAATTAAATTTTTTTCAAAATATATAGAATTTCAATAAATTAAAATTAAGGACTGGAATACATTGATAATGAAGCATGGATATTAAGTTTGTTACAAAAATAAATAAAGTAGAATCTGCAAAAAACAGATATTAAAAAAAAAGATGATTTTAAATAGGATTAAAGCACTGATATCCAAGTGCTGAGAATTATGACAAAAGATTTACATGAATTATATCATTTACATGATATTGTATATTGTATATTTAAATAAAATATAAACTATTTATTATTTCTAAGACAGATTTAGTATTCAAGTATAGGATTTTCTAAAATTAATTATTATTAAAACATATAAGTCTACATTTGTTATACCTTTTCTATAGTATTTTAAAAGGAACAAATTAATTGTAGAGAGATCTGTTGATTCAATTATTTATTTCTTTATATTTGACTGGAGTTTTTCAATTTTGGGAGCTTTTAATTTTATTACTACTATTGCTAATATATAGAGAATGGGAATGATTTTCGATAGAATTTTTGTTGCTTTTTTTAATCAGTTTTTATTATATTTAAAATCTATTAAATTATATTAGTATTTATTTATTATTTTGTATACATTTTTAGGAACAAGAATATTTAAAACAATTGCAAAGAGAAAACAGTGAATTAAAAAGTGATGTAAGTAGAGTTTATATTAAAATTATATATGTTTATAGTGAAATATACATTTACAACATGCACTGTATAAAAAAAAAAAAATTGCAACTAAAATTAATTCTTTGACTCATAATAAAATAATTATATGCATTAATTTTCTTATTAATTTTATATAATTACAGATTCAACAATATAAAGAAGAAATTTCAGAAGGATGTCAAAGAATTGAACAACTACAAGAAGTTACTGAAAATAAGAGTGCAGAAACAACCAAAGAATTATCTCAAAAACTTTATGAGAAAAATCAACAAATAAATAAATTATTTGATGAAGTAAAGGTAATTATTTTTACTCAAACATAAATTATAATATTAAAAATTTCATTCATAAAACTGATTTTAAATTATAGTGCAGAATAATGTGAATATATTAATATTTAATAACTAATTTAATATTCATATAAAATATTTAAGTTTATCTATGACTTTATTAATTTATAATTAGTATAATCAGTTCTATATCTATATAACTATAACACCAATATCATCATCATCATCATCATCATCAATCCCACATTTTTGTGAGAGGTGACAGTGCTCAAAGATAAGCTCACACACAGTACATTAATCAAATGTCACATTTCCTGTCAGTACACACACTCAGTTTCTTCCATAGTCATTCCTATTACTTCCACATACAAATATATCTCTTGCTTATACTCTCTAAATCACATATCATTAGATTCTTATTTACTTGGTCTTTTCACACTTTTCTTGGCCTCCCTTTCTACATGTAGCATTCATATATTAAGCAGATATTTGCTGTCAATTGCTCTTCACTCACTTACTTCATGTGGCCAAACTACCTCAAAATTGACTTACACACTGAATCAACTATATTCCTTTTTATTTTACACTCCTTTTGTTCTTTGTACTTAATAAAAGAGTTTTCTGTATGCCAATATCACTGTTCTCCATTCTGAACTATAAAAAGGAACTGATTGGAGCACACTATATCTTGTCATTTCATCCAGCCTTCATATAATTCATCTCTTTGCATCTAAGCACTTTCTATGCATTCACTCTATAGCAAAGTATCATTCTCATACATCAAGATCAGAATCTTGCTCATATATAGCCATTTTAGCATTCTTTTTTATTCTTTCATTCTAATATATCTTCCAAACTCACCAGCAACTTTCAATCCAGCATTTGATCTTCTAGTTTCACTATCAATATGACATTCTCTCTTAATCATATTTCTCAAATAAACAAACTCATTCATTTGCTCCAGGTTCATTCCATTCAGTTCAATTTTATACCTTGTACACTGTTCATCCTCTCAAAACTCAAATAGTCAACATAAATTTATATACTTTCATTTTTCATGGATTTATTATGATCTCTTTCTTCTTATAAGCTTTATTCAATCATACTACAACTGTTCTCAGATTTTGTTCACTCTCAGAGTGGCAAACTAGCATACAGTTTACTTCCTATATGCATCCATATAAATATATATATTAAACAACCATGTTGAACACAACCATAATGAACAAAGATGGTCATTTCTAATTTAGATATTTCTGCCAGAATAGTGTGCAAATAAACATAAATATCTTAACAAATAATGCAGTTATCACAAGTAAACTTATTATTTATTTTTATTTACACTCAGCCCTCGATTTACATGGTAGATACGTTCCTGGAAAACTAATCGAGGCCTACCTGTATTTATAATCTAAAATTTAAATTAATTTAAATGATAAAAAATCATAAATATTTGTTTATTTTTTTTCTCTTTTTAAATTTTTGCCTTTAATTAAAAATGGCATGATATTTCAAAATATTATTCTTTCCTATCTTATGTGAATATAATTATATCTGTTTTTTATGTTTATTCTACTGCAATATCACAATTTAAACTATATTGACTTTTCTTAGAAAAATATGAATTTTATTCCTGTCTGGGAAAGATATGCTAGCAGTATGTGACAAATAAATGATAAAAAAAGAAAACATTGAAAACTAAAATAAAAATAAAATAAAATGTTTTTATATACAGCTGAAATATTTTACAATGAATGCTTATAGTCCAAAGCATTATATCAGCATATTTTTGATATACATGCTTTGTACATGTAGTCAGTTTATAAAAGAATTATAAGCAATAATTGCATAACTATATTCTTCCTTAGAATTCATCAAAATCACACAAAACTTATTAAAATTATATACAATTCCATCCTTTAAAATTTTTTATTGAGATATTGTACTAAAAATTTTTTTCAAAAACAAACTTGGAACTTATTGCAACTTACAAAAAAAACATTTTGGATGAAAATCAATACTATCCAATTAAATTATAAACAGAACTGAATTCTAGCAAATTGTGTTGTAATTGATTTCAGCTGTATTTGTTTATTTATTAATATGCAAAATAAAATGCTTGATATAAAATATATTTATGGCCTAAATAATTGATATCCAATATTATAAATTATAGAATTGTGACTATACTTTCAAATAAAAAAAAGTTATAAATTTTTATGCATTTAATTCATAGAGAGAAATTAAATGTATATAAATTTTCTAATTTATTTGAAATATTTTTATTAATAATATTACATTTTTTTAATTTGTTAATTTTTAAGTATTCTTTATAGCATAACTTTTGATGGGGTATAACTCAAATATTTTTATGTATCCTATATATTAAAGCAAATCTATTCTTTCAAATTAAAAATACATAAAGAAATAACAAATTAAAAAATATAACAATATAATTAAAAATATTCAAAATAATTTTAACAGAATAATTAAGTACATAATAAATATTTTTTAAAAAGAATGTAGTTATTTATTATATTTTTTAATATTGCATTCTTATAATCATATTAATAAAAATATATTTTCGTATAGTATGTTGTAAAGTGTGTAATTGTTGCAGTCAAAACAATAGGAAATATCATGTTGGTAACATATCTTCTGCAGTTCATGTTTGCTGTAATTGGAGTGCAATTGTTTAAGGTAATCTATAATTGAATAATTTTTTAATGCAACTATAATAACATACACTCATCCCTCGATTTACATGGTATAAATCAAAATTAGATATTTTTATTGTAGACTGAAATTCCATGCTGATTCGAAATTATAAAATTAAAAACGAATTCCAAGAAAATTTATGAAAAGTTACCTAAACAATAAATATCATCATATGTAAAAAGTTAAATTTGTTTGAAAAAATAAATTATATGGTAAAAATGGCGTCATCCGCATTAAAAAAGAAACAATCTCCAATACAGTGTACCTATCGAATAGTTGAGATACAGTGGCATTTTCTTTTCTTTTGAAATGTTTTTGGTATGTCAGAGAATATTCGAGTGTGGGACTTTGAAAATCAAAATCATCGTCAAGAAGAGAGATTATTTACAATGACCACAAATATTTTAAAAACGATCTATAATATAATCATATAAAAAATAAATGAAAAAGAATACACTCATCTCTCGATTTACACGGTAGATACGTTCCTGGTAAAATCTTGTAAATCGAGACGCAGAATTCATACAAAATAGAAGAATATGTTCAATTAAACTGACATGTAAATCAATCTAAAGAAATTAATGAAAAGTCGAGAATATGTTCTTTATGCCAATCTATCTATAAAAGATAATGAAGAGTCGAGGATATGTTTTTTATAACCGTGTCGAAAATAAAGAAAAGTCGAAGATATGTTCTTTATAATTGTAAAATGAGTAGTCAGTTATAAAGATATGTTCTTTATAACTGTGTAAAATGAGATAAGGATTAAAGAAAAAAAGGGGATAACGAGCCGCAGAATTCATACAAAATAGAAAGATATGTTCAATTAAACTGTAAACCATGTAAATCAATCTAAAGAAATTAATGAAAAGTCGAGAATATGTTCTTTATGCCAATCTATCTATAAAAGATAATGAAGAGTCGAGGATATGTTTTTTATAACCGTGTCGAAAATAAAGAAAAGTCGAAGATATGTTCTTTATAATTGTAAAATGAGGTAAGGATTAAAACATTCGTGAGGACACCATTTTCTTAGTTTATTTAGCTGTGAACATGGTCTATAAATATATATGGTCATTCCACTTCGACGTCATTGCTGTAAGATTTTGAAATGATTCTTTATGATCGTATAAAATGAGATAAGGATTAAAGAAAAAAAGGGGATTGGTTCATTATTTTTTAGACACAATTTAATGCTTATACTTTTTCAATTTATTTTTGTAAAATTTAAAACTAAACATTAATTAGCACCGAATACAGTTCAAAAAAAAACAATATTGCGCCATTGGTAGCTGAACTCAGCAGAAAGGAATATTGTTACAGAATTTCTAGAAACAAGATGATTCTTAACTCAACAGTTATCGTACGATCTAGAATGTAGAAAACTTGTATAAATAGGCCAGCTGTAAGCCTGAGTTGAGTTTAGTTGAACTGCGAGACTTGGACAATAAAAGTTAATAGTGACTAAGAAGAATTATAAGTTATTCTGAATTAAAGACATAAGTATTGTATGAGATAATTATCAGATTTTGTATTGAATTTAGTTATAGTGAAACTAGATTGTTTATTTTGTGTGTAAATAAATGGGACTATATGAAATATAACTGTATTCACTCTTTATTAATCTGTTTGTGAATAAATTGGACTATACGAAATATAGCTGTATTCACTCTTTAGTGTAAATAAATTGGACTATACGAAGTATAACTGTATTCACTCCTTATTAATCTCTACGAACTCGTAAACCCACAAGGTAATAAATTGGACTATACGAAATATAGCTGTATTCACTCTTTATTAATATAAATAGAATACTACTATACGAAATATAACTGTATTCACTCTTTATTAATCTCTATGAACTCGTAAACTGAAATATAGCTGTATTCACTCTTTATTAGTCTCTATGAACTCGTAAACCCACAAAACATGACAATATGATAGTCTTTTAATTTATAAATGGCATAATGCAAAACAATCAAAATAAAACCCTAATTTTGTTTTAATTTAAAAACTGTGTAAATTGAGTACCGTGCAAATCTTTTTTGTTTTCATTTAAAAACCGTGTAAAAGCAAAACGTGTAAATTGAGTAATGTGCAAATCGAGGGATAGGTGTATATTTCTATCTATATACATGTCACAACATTAGGCATTTCATTCTTTATTTATTGAATCTACAGTATTTAGTTATTAATGATTTAGTTTCAAATTAGACATTGAAATTTGAAGCTAAATTATTGCTATGTTGAATGGAAATAATGGAAATTTTTTAGCAAACATTATTACTGCTGGAAAAATCTCATTACTTTCATAAACTATGAAATATTCAAATATGTTAAAAGATAGAAAAGCTAAATAAAAATAAAGTGTAAAAAAATTTTGTTGCAATTAATTAAAATAGAAATACTTTCAAACAAATAATTAATCAAGTGAAAATCTAGTATTCTAGATAAATATATAATAACCATTGATATTTGCTAATTGATCAGAATTATCAGAGATCATACAAATTTCATTGGACATCAACTGTATGATCAATTGATTTTTGTTGTGATATCAATTGTAAGATGCATCCTGACTTCAAAGATATTAAAAAATGAAAAACCTATATCTTAGAATCAGATAACTATGGTAACTATTTATATTTTGTTTTGCTTATTAAAAAAATTATTTATTTATTATAATGAAATATAAAACTGAAATTTCACTACAATCTATACAAGTGATGGCAAACAAATGGTACATGGAAAATTTTATAACAACTTTTTATTTCTATTTTTTCATTTTTAGTTATTTTAAATTTCAGTATTCTAAAAAATAATTTATATGCCTCAAATAGTATAAATAAAAAATTATGCCAACAAATATGAATAATTATGTTTTATTTTAATAATTAGTTTTATATGTACACTAGCATGTACATATAATGACACACTATCAATTTTGGATTTGCCATCACTGGTATATACTATATTATATGATGCTGGCCATTTCAAATCCCATGACAGTGTGTCAATTTCAGGATTGTGAAAATTTTAGATATGTATTGGCAGTAGGATATAGTAAGTGCCATTATGTTATAGTGGGAATGGATAGTAATATGTTTGCATGTTATAGAAAATATATATTAAGTGAATATATATTAAACAAGATATACAACGTGCTAATTCTGGCACACAATTTTATAGCAACTTCTTATTTCATTTGATTATCCTTATTTATTTTAAATGTATTTTTAAACTAATTTACATACCATACATAATATAAATAAACACTACATTTACAAATATGAATATTTGTATTTTACTCAAGTTTTTATGCTGATTTATATAAACAAAAATCAGCATTAGCATCAGTGGCGTAGCTGACGGTCAGCAGACCCCGCGACGCGGGGGGGCCCCGAGCTTCGTGGGCCCCAACTCACCCTGAAGAAAAATACCTCTAAAACCCAAACAATCCCAATAACCTCGATTTTAAAGCCGAACAGTTAAACCTATTTAACGCAGGGCGTCGGTGGTCGTTAGCTGGAACTCTAAAACTTAAGTTAGCGCTAATTTACAATTTATGTATTGTTTTCACATACATTTTTTTTATGTTACCGGATGCAGCGATTATTTGATCATAGCACTACAGTATGTCTAATGCAGTGCTCTCGAAAGTGGCAAACTACCACAAACTAAGCTATATACATCTATCAGGGGTGTCAAACTGGCGGCCCGCGGGCCGCATGTGGCCCTCGATGTGATTTTTTTTGTGGCCCCAACGCTCTCAATTAAAATGAAAATGAGAACAATATTTTATGAGATAATAGGAAGTTAGGCTGGGTTCACACTACAACCGACTGGACCGACTTGAACGATTCTACGTCACGATCCCATAGCAACAACAGTCGGCGGTGTAACATGATTGGTCTGGCTCGGTGGTCGGTCTAGTCAATGAAGTCGGTCTTAGTGTGAACCCAGCCTAACTCTCCCTTCGTAGCTGTCAAATTATTATATACTATTATAGTTTGATTTTAATGAAATGTAGTTGCACGAGATTTTTCTATTGGCCTTATCGACGTATACGTAAGATGACAGTGATTTTTCAGATCGTTGACACAAACTAAGTGCTTTCCTGCAAGAACTACATGGGTTTGTACGAAATTTCTTTCCAAAAAACAAAAAGCCACAAATGAGAACCTGTGTTTTTTTGGATAGGCAAATATAATAATAAAGTGCCAAACAATCCTTCTTTGAAGGAGTGTATAAAGGACGTGCTAATGGGCTTGTTAAAGATTTATTTGTTGTGTTATTAACTTATTTAAAAAATGTAAATAGTTATGGATATTTGAATTTTTAAAATTTTAATGGAAAGCTTTTGGTTTTGTACAGAAAATGTGACTTTTAACGCTTAATAGAAAATTAAAGATTGATAGCGAGGAATTAAATTAAAAACACGTATAATTAAAAGCAATTTTGTAGTAATTATATATTTTTGTAATATTTTCATTTGATTACACAAATATTTTTAATTATCCTCTCTATATTTCTGAATTCTTACTCTAAAATTTGTAAGATTGTTGCGGGCCACATCACATTTAAAAAAATTTTAAATATGATGTGGCCCGCGACAATCTTACAGGCTCATTAAATGGCCCTTAATTAAAATGAGTTTGACACGCCTGATCTAGACGACACAAGTTTAAAATCTTATACATAGAACAAGTAAATCAAATTATGCGTATCATTTATTAGAATGTAATCATGTGTTTAATGTCGCAAGTGCAATTAGCAGGTTTAGCTATGTTATCCATAGAATGCGACAGAGCTAAAAAACAATATCAATCTACTCATAGAAGAATTTGCAAATAAAAATGCCAAACGTTCGGAACGATTTCGTAACAGCGTGTAAACTTAAATATCTTCTGATGTATTTAATTATTGTTTAATTTGTCCAAATAAAATTACTTTCATTTAAATCAATGTAGATCTGTTTAAACGTTTTACAATTTGTATATATGTTACAGGACAAACCCGAATTCAGGAAATACTAGAATTTCCTAGTCAAAACGAGAACGTCCTAACGCTTGTCGGATGTTCTAGTATTTCCTAGGCCGAACTCGAAACGCCGAACATTTTTTATTCAAAATCCAGAATTTCTAGTTTTTCCTAGTCAAAACCCGAAGTGGCGAACAGTTAAAACAAGTCTTCATATCTCATGTATTCCCGCTCAGTTTTCGATATTTGCCAGCAGAATTTTCTTTCTTTAGAGAATATTCACAAGAATAAACAAATCTCATTGAGGAAGGCTGCAATCTGTGCCAGAGGAAGTACGTAAATAGGGCTAAATCCGCCTTAAATGCACGAAGCATTGTGTATTTGAATTATGTTTTTATAAAAATAACATTATTTTGTGTAATACTAAATGCCACAAAAGCATACCTTGCAAAATAAATAAGAGGTACCTAGTTTATTTTTTTATTTTTGTATTTATGGTAATACTGTTAATATAAAAATTGTTGATTAATTGATAAAAAACATTATTATAATGAACATAATTCATATTTTTATTACTTGATAGGAAATAACAATTTCATTGTTATTTTCTGTTCTGTTGAGAAAATGAAATAAGACAAATTGAAAATAGAGTTGACCCTAATTCATTATTACACGGTTGACTTTAAAAAACTGAAATTGCTAATTTTTTATTTTTTATGGACAAATATTTTAATATTTTTATTAGTCGAAGTTCAACATAAAATACAAAGTAAAAAATTTTTAAAGTTGAAAAACACAACTAGGTACCTCTTATTTATTTTTGCAAGGTAGGCTTTTGTGGCATTTAGAATTACATAAAATGTTATTCTTTTTTGCACAGACGTAATTTAGATACACAATGCTTCGTGCATAGTGTTTCCGAGCGAGAATTCCTTCCCGCCCGTTCCCGGAATTTTTTTTCGTTTTCCCGTTCCCGAATCCCGATAAACTTTTCTCGAGAAATCGAGAAAATCGGCTCCTAGAAGTGGAACCCAGTAAAACCTAAAATGGGAAATAAAAATACTATTTACAATGTATCTTTTAGAAATTTTTCTTTTTTATCGCTATCTAAAGTTACGTTGTGGTACAATATTACACGCCATTAGAAATACACGCGCGACACCAGAATCAGATAACACATGACTATCTAATTTTAGCTCTTGTAAATCGAGCATTTTTGATCGAGGAGAACAGAAAACAGTTTGTGTTTACACAGAAAAATATTTTCACAATCCAGGATTTGATTACAAAGTCATCTTCAAGTGAACTAACTAAGATAGCTTACCTTAATATGACATTATAGTCAAATCCTGGGCTGTGAAAATAAATATTTCTCTGTCTAAACACAAACTATTTCTGTTTTCCATGATAAATAGTTTCCATAAAGTAACTGCCGATATTACCACCCACATTCGATCAGTTTGTTTGAGGCTGACGATTGTGAGTATGTTAACATATTCGTAAAATCTCACTGTATACTATAAATTCGATTAAATAAAGTTTGCATTAATTACATTGTTTATATTTTGAGAAAACCTGAAATGTAACAGAAATCTAGTCAAAATGATACCGTAGTGACCATTGTTTAGCTCTCAGGGCAAGATATGCACTAGTCATGAAATTCCGGTCAATCTCCATTTAGGAAATTTTATTTACTCATTTTTTGCTCCGACCTTTCACAAATAGGAGTATCTCGAAACCTCTGAAAGATTGCGCTGGGTCCACGAATCCCGTTTGCCCCACCTTCTCTACGGCTTTTATTAATATTTACTGTTATGGCCATTATTACAGATGATCAACGAAAATTAAATAAAAAGATTATTTCGGGAATTCTCGGGAAATACGATTTCCCGTTCTCGATTCCCGAAGGTTCCAAAATGTCAGGAATTTGGAAACACTATTCGTGCATTTAAAGCCGATTTAGCTCTATGTACTTCCATTGGCACAGATTACAGCCTTCCTCAATGAGATTTGTTTATCCTGGCTGATATTCTCTAAAGAAAGAAATATCTGCTGGCAAATATCGAACTCTGAGAGGGAATACATGAGAAATAAACACTTTTCTTTTAACTGTTTGCTACTTTGGGTTTCTATTAGGAAAAACTAGAAATTCTGGTCTTTGAATAAGAAATGTTCAGCATTTCGTATTCGGCCTAGGAAATACTAGAACGTCCGACCAGCGTTAGGACGTTCTCGTTTTGACTAGGAAATTCTGGTATTTCCTGAATTCGGGTTTGTCCTGTAACATATATAATAAAATTATTTTCACCTATATAAAGTTTCACGTATTAACCTTATTAATAAATTAGTTTGCGTTAGGCTTTTTTTACATCGACATCCTTATAAATAAATGTTGACATCCAGTGTTAGCGTTACATAGCATTTGAAATAAATTATATCAATAAATTAAAAAGAGGGGGCCCCATCGACATTTTTGCAGGGGGGCCCCTCAGTCTTCAGCTACGCCACTGATTAGCATATATATATTATGGCATGCCATGATATATATGTTGCTTAATTTTCCTAATTCTGGCATTCAAAAGATTTTAAATTTTCTATCACTGGTATATCAGATACATAAATGAGAAATACTTGCATGTATGTATGTACTAGTGTTTACATAAAATACAGTCTTAACTAATGTTATCAATAATATAAAACTTAAACTTATGCTTAATTAAAATGTATGCACAGAAAGTTTTAAATGGGAAGTTCTTATTTCAAAAAATGTTTTCAATCTCACTATGGTCTATCTCAGCTTCTCAGCTGTTTGCAAAAAGCTTTTTGATAATATAAAAACATACAGTTTTATGGTTTTTGCATTATCAAGAAGCTTTTTGTATTTATGTTATTTTCTTCAAAATATAATTGCATGGTTTTCAACATGATATATATAGATTTATATAAATTACCTAGCAACCATTTCTTTTTCTCGAACAGTTGCAACACCAACATTTGTAGTAGTTGTGGCTGCAGATATAAAAAAGTTGCGATGTGCAGAAAAGTATTTTTCCATTACTGGAAGAACTACCTGCAATAACATAAGGAATATATCATAATTTTAAGTGATAAATGTATCATTAAATTAATTATATAAAATATTTATTACTACTTTGAATTTAATCTTTAATATTACAAACTTAAAATCACAACAGACAATTTTTGTCACAACTATTATGAATTCAATTTCAGAAATTAGCATTACTTAAATTGAAAATCTGTTGTGAGCATGATACTCACATTGCTCTCAAGAATTATTTCAAAAAATAAAAGCATAAGTGCAATAATTGCAAACATTTTACAGTAATAAAAGAAGATCCTATCACTAAACAGGAAAAGACTTTATTAGAACTAAAGGAATATTTGTGATCACATGCAACTGGTCTACATTAGCTTTTGAACTAAAGTTACAAAAGACAATTATCAATAAAACAAAAATGGTTCCACATACTATTCATTTATATTTAAACTTAGTTATATTCATATTGAGTAAACATAATAGAATAAAATGTGTAAGTTTTCTTTTAAACTACCATATATACTCGAATATAAGCCGATCCGTGTATAAGCCGACCCCCCCCGAGTTCGTGAAATATAGCTGTATTTTCACTTTTTATTAATCTCCACGAACTGGTAAACCCACAAAACGTGACAATATGACACACTTTTAATTTACAAATGCCATAATGCAAAAGAATTTATAACGGTATAAAATGAGATAAGACTTAAAGAAAAAAAAGCAGATTGGTTCATTAATTTTTAGACACAATTTAATGCTTATACTTTTTCAATTTATTTTTGAAAATGAAAACATAAACATTAATTAACACCGACTTCAGTACAAAAAATAAACAAATTAACAAATATTTCGTACAAATAAAAACAATAAAAGAATTCAAACAAAAATCACCTTCATAAAAAATATTTGTTACAGAATTTCTAGAAAGATGATGATTCGTAACTCAACAGTTATTGTACGATCTAGATTCTAGAATGTAGGAAAATTGTATAAATAGGTGAGTTGTAAGCCTGAGTTGAGTTTAGTTGAACTGCGAGACTTGGACAGTAAATGTTAATAGTGAGCGATAAACTGTGAAAGCGAAAGTGGGCTAAGAACTGTGAGTTATTCTGAATTAAAGACACAGATTAGTGTTTATGAGATAATTATCGGATTTTTTATTGGATTTTGTATTGAATTTAGTTATAGTGAAAGATTATTTTGTTTTTTGTGTAAATAAATTGGATTATACGAAATATAGCTGTATTTTCACTCTTTATTAATCTCCACGAACTCGTAAACCCACAAAACGTGACAATATGACACACTTTTAATTTACAAATGCCATAATGCAAAATAATCAAAATAAAACCCCCGAAAAATTTTTTCCTTTAAAAACCGTGTAAATTGAGTACCGTGCAAATCGAGGAATAGGTGTATTTATTTGCAGTGTCACAAATATGTGACAATATTGTTGAAAGGGTACTGCTATATCTGAGAGAGACCAGCTGAGGGGTAACCCATAGATTACATTTATACAGATGTTTCACTCAGCACATTTAGTGGAAATTTCAACAACGGTAGTGCTCTCTTCGTTATGTTAAATTTCTAATTTTATATTATTAAAAAAAGCTTGTACATATAGCTATATTAATGTCAGATTTTCAAAATTATTAAATAATTTTGTTTAAATTTAAAACTTATTGTTTGCTGAATTAAAATCATGTGAAATGTATAATGTGAGTTCTCAAGTTTGAACTTAGACTGGGTGCCATTATTCAAAGTTAATGGCACATATTTATACATTCCGGCGAGATGTCACATGGTATCTGGTGACATAAATCAGTGAAAGCGTCATCTCTGTCAATCAGAAAGCAGCCGTGGCTAGCAAATGCTCTCCAAAGTTTCCAAGACTGGTATAGGGAGTGGAACATCTGTAAGTATAATCTCTGGGATAAACGGAAAAAATGGGGATAGATGATGGAGAAAGGATGCACATGAACGAGCAACGGAGGCAGGTAGCAATAAGTTTTACCTGCCATTTGTGAATTCTGATGGAAAAAATTTGAAGCCGATTCCGAATTTTATATATATTCCATTCCATTATCATTATCTGCTTGTTTGCCTTACCATTTGCTCACCACTTCGGCGCTATCGTCATCAATTTTGGGACAATCATGGTTCTGATTGGTTGATTACTTTGCCTCAACAATTACAAAGAGACCGACCTGAAGTGTCGCTTCCTTCTAATTAGTCTTTCTTGTATTTACTTATAATTAACATATTTAAAGGTTTAATTATAATTTAAGAATGATTTTATTCCTTCGAAAGAAATGGTGGAAATATATAGCCCTACATGTATCTCTCAGAAGAAGTGGAAGTATGTAATTCCTCACCAGAGATCACTTTGTAATGTAAACTGGTTAAACAATACTGTAATGTGAACGAGACCTTTCCTCGAATTCATTAAATTTTGAATGTGATCATTTACAAACTGATTTATATTGCATAGTGAAACAGGGTATAAGGTTTCAGTGGAGAAAATGAATGGCTATGTAAAGTCAGATGAGTGCAGAAGTGGCACTGTATGAGGGCCGGGCCCTCGTGGGTTCGGAACACCATCCCCCACGTTAGTCGACACTTGCACCGTGGCTGTCAAGCGGCACGTAACATCCATTTCTAGTTTAATCCGACTAAATATTGTATCACTTTTTAAGTGTTGTGAATGGCTTGACTATTTTAGCATATGAATTTATATGACCTCGGTAGTAGCTCGGTTAACAGCGTTTTTAACTCAGCATGGCAAATTAAATTTCTATTTGAATAGATTCAAAATTGCCTTACCATTTGCTCACCACTTCGGCACTATCGTCATCAATTTTGGGACAATCATGGTTCTGATTGGTTGATTACTTTGCCTCAACAATTACAAAGAGACCGATCTGAAGTGTCGCTTCCTTCTAATTAGTCTTCCTTGTATTTACTTATAATTAACATATTTAAAGGTTTAATTATAATTTAAGAATGATTTTATTCCTTCGAAAGAAATGGTGGAAATATATAGCCCTACATGTATCTCTCAGAAGAAGTGGAAGTATGTAATTCCTCACCAGAGATCACTTTGTAATGTAAACTGGTTAAACAATACTGTAATGTGAACGAGACCTTTCCTCGAATTCATTAAATTTTGAATGTGATCATTTACAAACTGATTTATATTGCATAGTGAAACAGGGTATAAGGTTTCAGTGGAGAAAATGAATGGCTATGTAAAGTCAGATGAGTTCAGAAGTGGCACTGTTGTTAAAATTTCTTTAAGTTTTTCAAATACTTGTCACAGTTATCGTCTCGACTAAATATTGTATCACTTTTTAAGAAAGTGTTGTGAATGGCTTGATTATTTTAGCATATGAATTTATATGACCTCGGTAGTAGCTGACAAACCCAGAAATGGGCGTAGCTATGAATCGTTTTTTGGCCTAGGTAAATTAACTACAATTTCAACATTAGACATATTACATCAAATGCCTTCCTCTGAGATTTCATGTCTTAGGAATTTAATTTGTCACTGCAAAAAGTGGTACTACTACTGTTTATCTTAATTCCAGTTTCACTCAATCTCATTGCTAAATACTAATATATTGTACAGATAATTTAGGCGTAATTTCTTAAAAATTAATGAATACAGGATATACTCATCGATAATGATTCTTCGTGTATATGGCACTACAGAGTAGTATATGTTAATCAAAAAATCAAAATACTTGAGCAAAAAATTTTTAAAACATTTCAACAAAAATTTAGCATGTTCTGTTGTCTCCAATTCACTTCCTACTGGCATAATCTTCATTTAATAATAGTATCTGAGTTTCTGCTAAATTGCAGCGGTCATCAAGGAAACACAAGGGTATCCGGTTTTACCCCAGTTTTCCCCTATTATAAACCATGTTTTCACATTTGCTTGAAAACATTTGTTAAGAACATTTTATTTTGAATAGATAACGCATGGAAAATAAAAAACAGCTGAGCACCTGTCTCGAGTTTTACCTATCTAACCTCACTTTGAAACTCATCACGATAGCTATACACTCTACTGTTTTTTCTACCAACTAAATCAGTAGTCTCGACCACGCAAAACTCGACTAAATATTGTATCACTTTTTAAGTGTTGTGAATGGCTTGATTATTTTAGCATATGAATTTATATGACCTCGGTAGTAGCTGTCAAACCCAGAAATGGGCGTAGCTATGAATCGTTTTTTGGCCTAGGTAAATTAACTACAATTTCAACATTAGACATATTACATCAAATGCCTTCCTCTGAGATTTCATGTCTTAGGAATTTAATTTGTCACTGCAAAAAGTGGTACTACTACTGTTTATCTTAATTCCAGTTTCACCCAATCTCATTGCTAAATACTAATATATTGTACAGATAATTTAGGCATAATTTCTTAAAAATTAATGAATACAGGATATACTCATCGATAATGATTCTTCGTGTATATGGCACTACAGAGTAGTATATGTTAATAAAAAAATCAAAATACTTGAGCAAAAAATTTTTAAAACATTTCAACAAAAATTTAGCATGTTCTGTTGTCTCCAATTCACTTCCTACTGGCATAATCTTCATTTAATAATAGTATCTGAGTTTCTGCTAAATAGCAGCGGTCATCAAGGAAACACAAGGGTATCCGGTTTTACCCCAGTTTTCCCCTATTATAAACCATGTTTTCACATTTGCTTGAAAACATTTGTTAAGAACATTTTATTTTGAATAGATAACGCATGGAAAATAGAAAACAGCTGAGCACCTAGTCTCGAGTTTTACCTATCTAACCTCACTTTGAAACTCATCACGGTAGCTATACACTCTACTGTTTTTTCTACCAACTAAATCAGTAGTCTCGACCACGCAAAAACGATCAGTGAGATAGAACACGATATTGCTAAGAATGATGGGATATTAAGTGAGTGATCTGGGTTGAGGTTAAACTGTTACAAACAATCAAATTCCAACTTATTCAAGAAAACATCCATTCCACATGATAGTGAATTGTTTACACATGTTTGAGACAAGATGGACCATACCCAAGTTTCTTTAAATAAAAAAAATAACAGAAGAACAAAAAGATATCATGATTTCGTATATAGAAATTAATAGAAACATGAACACAGGAAAATTAGATAGATCTTTTACAAAGCAAAATCTTAAGAATTTGTAGAAAGATCTATCGGAAAAATTAAACTTGTATGGGAGCAAAAAATCAGTAATGGATTGGAGAAAAGTAAGTTTTAAATTTCAGTTTTTATACCTTTTATTAATAATGGTCTTTCAGTTGAATGTACTGATATATGTATATAATATAAGTATTTGAGGGAAAAAGTAATTTTAAATTTTCACATCAAAAAATAAACACATAAAGGTGCACATAAAATAAATACATTAATATATGAAAATGTTAAAGATTTTTGAAACAAATGTAAGAATTTGTAGTGTTTGTTCATAGAAATAACTTATTTTATAAACCAATGTACTTTGTTTTATTTTAATTAGTTTAATTCAGAAAATTATTCATAGTTTTTATATTAAAGATGGTTATTGAAACAATACAAGAAGTTGTTTCAGTACTGAGTATATTAATATATCACTTTATATGTGCATCTTTATTAAAAAAACAAACAATTGTTAACTTTTACCATATTTTTATGATATTTAATTTGTATTTTAGTGCTGGATAGATATGAAAAGAAATGCAAAAGAAAAAGCTTCCAGAATTAGAAACCACCAAATAAAAACTGGTGGTGGTGGTCCAACAACTGAAATTTTATCTTCATTACAAAATAGAATATTAGAAATAATGGGAAGTACTGTTATTTCGGGCCAGCCTCATTCAGTTGAAAGTGGCATAGATTCTTCCAGCTTTGTGGTAATTCATTTTTTGAAATAAATTAAGAATGCAGATAGTGAAATAAAATTATAAACAATAAAGATAAAATATTTATCAATGAATTATAAATAATATACAGTAAACAATATAACAGCTATTTGTGGCATGTAGATTTTATAATAGAATTATTGTTCTAAATTTAAAATATATATATTCCAAATTTGGAATATATATATTTTAGTAATGATCTAAATGATTAGTATTTATAAAATGTAGACATTTCTTTAAACATGTTTGCTTTTTTTGTTCAAATAGATTCCATCAAGTATATCTGTGGCCATAGAAAATGGTGAAAATTATTTGGAATCAATGCCAAATAATAATAATATTGAAGCATCTATTACTACTGATGTTATAACAGCAGATACAGATAAAAACTGTTCTAATAGTAAGTATATAATCAGATATATTTTTATTATAAATCACATTTAAATATTGGAATTACAAACTTTTATATATGTGTAAACCATAATGAAACATTCATTAATTTCCAAAACAGATACCAATCCAATAGTAGAAATTGACCAACCTGAAATTAATGTGCCAAGACAATCAGCTTGTGAGTATTAAATTATAATCAATTTTAATTATAACTTATTATTGAATAGGATTAATTTACAGAGAAAGTTTAGAGAATAATGACTTTTTCTCTCTTATATGAACTGTGGATTTTATTTGCAGTTAACCAAAGAAAAAGAAGAACAAATACAAATAATTTACTGCATACAGTTGCTGCCAGACAGAAGTTCTCTTCTTTACAAGAAGAACGAATAAAATTAAAAAGAAAAGAACTAGAAATAAAAGAAACAGCAATTGAGAGGGACTTTAAGATCAGGGAACAAAATGCCCAATCACTTAAAATAATTGCAGAATCATTAGCTTCTATAGCCAAAAGTTTAAGCAAATAACTATTTGTTTGTTTTTATTTTAATTGTATTTAATTGTAAATAAAATAAGTACTTTTTTTATTGTATTCATTTGACTGACTCTTTACCAAAAATTGGTGGCACTGAAAAGTGCCTTTTTTAAATATGTTTTGCTTAATCAAAACAAAATTAATTGCTCCTGCAAGCGTCTAGTAACAGGTAGAATTTGGTGTTCAGCCTCAGTGTAGTTGGTAATGTCATGTCTTCTACATATTCAAATTCTTCCTCATCTAAATGAAGTTTGTGCTTTATACACATATTATGAAGAATTACACAAGAAGCAATAATGTTTGATGCTATCTCTGGGTGATAGTGTAACACCCTATGTTTTAATAGGCATCTCCATCTATTTTTAAGTACACCATTACACTGCTCTATTATGCTTCTTGTTTGGCCATGGTGTTTGTTATAATTCTGCTCTGAACTAGAATGTTCCTCTTGAAGTGGTGTCATTAGCCATGGTTCTAGAGGATAACCACCGTCTCCTAAATAAAAAAAGTGTCATATATTAACATAATTAACTGCAATATGCATTTTGAATACCACTGTCTCCTAAATAAAAAAAGTGTCATATATTAACATAATTAACTGCAATATGCATTTTGAATAAATATATACTGTTTTATAAAACAAAATATAAATGCAATTATTTTAAAACATCCAAGAAATGCAATAAGGTGTATAAATAAAAAAAGAAATTAAAGATTATAAAAAAAATTTTATGATAAAAAGTAAGTATTGTATTTTACAGTTAAGAATTGTAAAAAATGCTATCATTGTTACCTAAAAGCCAAAAATATGAATTTTGATTTTGTTCATGCCATTTTTCCATTTCTCTTCTAATAATTGAATTTTTCCAGAAATAGGCATCATGAACACTTCCTGGAAATTTAGCATTCATATTCAAAATATACACATTTGCATCACAAATCTAAAAATAACAAAACATCCATTAATATAAGGAGAATGCATTAAAAATTTTATAAAAATTGTATTAATTTAATATAAAAACAATTTAGATTCAAATAAAGATATGTTAATTTTATTATTACAATATATTATTTACAAACGTGAGACTAAGAATATTTTCAGAAAATTAATTTCATTAAGAAATAAAAATTTAATTATGATGTATATCTGGAATGATGATAAATATGTCAACATAACTGTGAACAGGAAACTCAGTTCACAAAATAAAAGCATATTCAAGCCCAGAAATAGGCATCATGAACACTTCCTGGAAATTTAGCATTCATATTCAAAATATACACATTTGCATCACAAATCTAAAAATAACAAAACATCCATTAATATAAGGAGAATGCATTAAAAATTTTATAAAAATTGTATTAATTTAATATAAAAACAATTTAGATTCAAATAAAGATATGTTAATTTTATTATTACAATATATTATTTACAAACGTGAGACTAAGAATATTTTCAGAAAATTAATTTCATCAAGAAATAAAAATTTAATTATGATGTATATCTGGAATGATGATATGTCAACATAACTGTGAACAGGAAACTCAGTTCACAAAATAAAAGCATATTCAAGCCACTTAGTGAGAAATAAACAATTTAATTGTAACTAAAATTTATTTACTTATAAAATTTGATATTTTTTGTAACTAGCTGATATATGCTTTTATTTTACTATTACTTTTGTTTAAGACAAAAATATTTTATCTATAAAGCATTTATAGAAATTAAACTCACCAGCTGTACATTTAGGGAATGATATTCTTTTCTATTTAGATGTTCAGGATAAGTTGGATCCTCTGATGGAGGTGAAACTGTTGCCACATGAGTACAATCAACAGCACCCAACACTCCAAGAAAGCTTTATTTTTCATAAAACCTAAGTAAGCAAAATAATGCAAGTTAAACAAACATAGATATTGCATAAATATGATATTTGTTCTGTTTTATTTAAAGTTGTATATATTGACACTTACTGCTGTTTAAGCTGACTGTGATATGATAGATTCATGAGAAACGTAACCCATTTCTTTAAAAAATGTGTGGCTAAGGCTTCAGAAATGGTTCTGATACATCGACTTAGATTTCTGACTAATAGCAAGTGTAAAATCTTGTCCTATACTCATCTGATATGAACCAGAGGCAAAAAAACGAAGGGATGTCAAAAAATGTTAAATACCAAAAACAAGCATAATGAAAATTACATTGTTTATAAAATTGTATCAGTTTAATCAATATAAGTTGTCAAAAAATGTTAAATACAAAAAAAAAACAAGCATAATGAAAATTACATTGTTTATAAAATTGTATCAGTTTAATCAATATAAGCTAAAGATGTATATTTGTGTACATTAAAATTAATATTTAGGAATATTTATGCTACTGATTACAAAAAAAATAATAAAAACATGACACAAATTCTATGAATCTACAATACGTATACTATTTTTAACTCACCTTTGTACACTAAGTTCAGATTTACGTCTTGGTTCTTTCAGGAAAGGCTTCAGATCATTTGTGAGGCTATTTGTTAATTCTTTGGAAAGACGAAATAATTTTCCTGCAAATCGAAAGCATCGATTGTCGATCGTATAATTCTATTTTTTCTGAATGATCTGCGTTCTTCTCTTTCTAATTCTTCAATCGCTAACAGATGCAAGACAGAACAATCATCCGCCATGATTAAAATTATCAACATCGCTCCCGTTTAGCTATATCGACTGTCCGAGACAAGCGAGTTGCCAACACGGGAAGCAAGTAGCCGTGAGAAGCGTGTTTTAATGTCGAGACTACCGTTTTAAGCTCGCCTACCGTGTTTGTATCACGTGACACTGCCAACACGCTACTCGAAAAACTCGAGACTAGGGCCCCTGCTGTTTACTGAAGATCAGAACAGAGAAAAGAGAGGAGGCATTATCCAATCAGTGAATTTCTGTACGAAGAAAAATCTATAAAGTTTAAGAAGATATCAAAGAAAACGAATGCATTTTACCCATGGTTAACACGAATAAATTTATTAATGATTAGAAATTTATGAATTTTTTTATCCAAAGTTGATCTAATAATTTTGTTTATTATCTGTTTTTAGTAAAGAGATTTGTAAGGTGTATTATTTTTGCTAGGAACAAAATTTTGTATTTTATTTTTTAATTTTATTTTATTAATAATTTATTATAAATTTGTGACTTTAATATCTTTCATAATGAAAAATGATCATTTGAAGTATTTATAGTAATTCTTTTATTTTCAGTTGTTTTGGAATGCATCAATAGAAAACAGAATTTAGAATGAGATGTTTGCTCATGGAATTCAGTTTACCAACTTATTAGAAAGCCATATGATGACAGACTCTGGAGAAAATACTGTTCTTTGTAATGTGTGTCACCAGAAATTTCGCAATGAATATTACTTGCAAGAACATTTGAAAATTCATTCAAAGGAAACACTTTCTCAATGTAATTACTGCCGGCGTAGCTTCAAACAGAAATATTATCTGAAGATCCATATTCGCATTCATACTGGAGAAAAGCCTTTCCAATGTGATATTTGTAAGCAGAGTTTTTCACAGAGTTCGTCTCTGAAAACACACATTCGCATTCATACTGGTGAAAAGCCTTTCCAGTGTAATATTTGTAAGCAGAGTTTTTCATATAGGACATCTTTGATATTGCATATTCGCACTCACACTGGAGAAAAGCCTTTCCAGTGTGATGTTTGTAAAAAAAGTTTCACACAAAAAATTTCTCTGACAAAGCATCTTAACACTCATACTGGAGAAAAACCTTTTCAGTGTGAGATTTGTAAACGCAGTTTTAATTTGAAAGGTAATCTGCTAAAACATATTCCCATTCATTCTAAAAAGAATATGTTTTCAATGTAACGTTTTTAGACGCAATTTCCGAAAAAATGCTGTATTTGGTAAAAGCCACATAGAATAATTTTTCCATGTTTTGCTTTCTTCCAAGTTTTATAAATTAAAAAAAAAAACAGTTAGTTTCTGTTTTTTTTTTTTTTTTTTTTTTTTTTTTTTTTTTTTTTGAGGGATAGGTGTACAATATTTCATTTTATTATATCCGCATTTATTTGATTCTCATTTTTTAGATAAGTAATATATTTTGATATTTTGAACAAACCATTCATCCAATATCAATATATAAATTTTTTAAAATGCTTACAATAACATGATGAAAATATTATATTCTTCTATTTGTTATAGCTTAGGAGTTGGAACTTCTCTTTGCTCTAATTTGCATATTCAAGGTCACTCTGACTGGAATATCTGAAAGATCACTCATGACTTTATATTTGTTTGCATTAACAAATTTGGCATAACTTTAACAGTTATTGATTTATTGGTGATGCAAGAGACTTTTGGTTCACCATGTATATTAGCAAATGTTTTTTTTCAAATAAAATAAAGATTTGATATATGTTTTGCAATTATATTTTTTCCTATCTTACGTTATAAAGAAAACATAAATAAACAAATCTTGCAAGATAAAATCTTCCTTTATATAGGAATTAAGTTCAATAATTTAAATATTTTTGATTCTCTAACATGAATTTCTTTAGCAATTAATTATTATCAGTAACTGATTATAAATTATACAAATACTGTTTTTTTTTAACATTTGATTAGTACAAAATTGATCAATACAAAATTGAAAACTCTTTTCATTCTTATCTTTCATCTTATGTTTATATCTTTCATGTTATGTAGCAACAAAGATAATGCAATCATTTAGCAATGATTAATACTAATAAATATTAAATTGCAATTTTGAATAA
The DNA here is from genome assembly GCA_000484575.1 of Olivierus martensii. Lineage (NCBI taxonomy): Eukaryota > Metazoa > Arthropoda > Arachnida > Scorpiones > Buthidae > Olivierus > Olivierus martensii. The sequence continues at coordinate 92,818 of AYEL01090504.1, forward strand.
ACAAATATAAAAAGAACATTTGTAATAAATAAGAAGATTGATTAATTTAAAAACTTTTTAAATTGTACAAAACTGACAGTTATTTCTGTTCTAGAATTGGAATATGATTTAACTTACTCAATGAGCTGAGGATGGCTTTTAAGTATGAAAAATGTTTCCATATAAAGTGTAGGATGTTTTGTATATGTTACCATAATATGCCATATTTATGTTAATAAGCAGGATAAACATTGATTTTTGTTTTTAATAAAAAAAATATATAAATCATTGATAATATATAAACAATTAAAAGTTTGTTAATTGTTATTTATAGGGAAAATTTTTCAAATGTACAGATAGCACTAAAATGGTTGAAAAGACATGCAAGTAAGTTAAATTTATTACATATTGTAACTTGTTTTTTAATTTAATGATTTATGACATTAAATTGAATATATATATATGTATATAGAAATTAAATACAAACAAGACAGAAGTGTCAAATATCTCCACCTTTATTTTCTCTAATAATTGAATTCAGTTGTAATATTTAGTATTAATATTATTCTATAATTCAAAAACATTAAAATATTTTTATTGTATTTCAAAGTAACAAATGGAAAAAATTATTTTAATTTGAAATATTATATTGTATAAAAATATATATTAAAAACTGTAAAACTTTTATATTTTTTATACATGAAATACATGCATTAAAATAAACTTATCATATTAATTAAGAGAGTTAAAATGGATTTGAAAGGGAACTAGAGAAGACATGAAGTATTAATTTGAAATATTCCAATATTCTCATAGTAAACTATTAAAAATAATTACTCAGAACTATGAAATATATAATTCAAAATTTAATAAAGACTTGCAATTATATAGAATATACATACAAATTAATATCCTTGTCTTAAAATTAGCTATAATAAACCTCATTCTAGAACTGGCAGATTTAGTATAAAATAGTATACTAAAAGAAATCATGTGTTTGGATATTTTGGAAAATTTAAATTCAAAATAAATTTATAAAAAAATAATACATATAAATTAACAAATAAATCATAGCTAATAAATAAATCGGGTGTTGATTTATAATTCGAAAGATTATGCTCTCTTCCAATTTTTTGAAGACCTTCAATAACAAACTCATTAAATATATTTAATGCCAGTTTAACATTCTGCCTCTCCAAATTAGTTGGGTTAGGTGGTTTTAAATTAAGTATATATGCATATTTAATAATATTTTTGCATTCTACTGTATATCATATAGTTTTTCTAAAGTAGAAAAATGATGCAGCTGGAAGAGGAAATTTATCAAATTCATTGAAATTGGGATAATAGAATGCATGATCACTATTTCTTTGGTTAAGCCAGTTATTCCTGATACATTTCAAAATATGAACAGAATCTATAAGAAAAAAGGTGGTCTGTTTGGATTAAAAGGATGGGGATATATAATTTGAAGTTTTGGTGGCAATGTAAAAAATGCTATTGCTTTTCTGTTTATAGCATTGTTGTCACTAATTACTGAAATTACCTTAAAACCAATTTTTTTCTAAACCAATAACTAATTTTTTAATTAAAGAATACAATTCTTCTGTCAATGTTTTTTACAGGTACTATTTGTATAACTTCTTTAAATGAAGATAAAATACTTTGAACCATAAAAACAAATGCTGCTGTTGCAGTATTTTTACAGTTATAGGCCATCCCTATAATATCACCCCCTTTATTATCTAAATATGGTTTTAAATATATTTCATCAACCATCATGCTAACAGTTAAATCTTCAGATTTCAAAAATGTAAATTTTTCTTTTATGTATTTTAAATTATCATCAGACTGCTCATTTTTTGGATTTGTATTAAATTTTGCTGAAAGTTTTATATAGTTCTAGGATGTGGTATTATGAGATTTCCTGAATTTCTCAAAAACTTATATGAATGTGGAGTAATGGTGTATAGCCTAGTATAGAAAACCATCATCTCTACAGAATATCTGATGCATTCTTTAGAGCATTCTAAATTATGTAATTGTTCACTAATGAACCTAAGACGATTTATGTTATCATTATTAACCTTTTCACTAATACCATTAACTAACTCAATAATTAATTCAACAGTAGATGATAAACTATCATCTGTATTTTGGATTTTTTGAGATAACAATTCAAGCAAGCAAACAATTTCATTCAAATTATTTACAGCTCTAGGTAAAATATGATTACATAGTTTTTTATTTCTATATTTCCAAAATAAACTGAACATTTTAATTTTTCATTTATTACAACTGAGTATTTTATGTATGGTGCTGGATTCATATCTAATACTAAAAAGAAAACAATTTTGTTTTGTTATTATTGAACACAAATTTGAAATTTCTCATTACCCTCCAGTAATTTCAAAAGTTGTGGGAATGAAGAAAATTCATTCTTGCTATCATTAAGTTCTTTTGATTTTAAACTTGTAGCAATTGCTAGCTGGAAATTCTCATTTTCTAGCCTTTCTTGTTTAGCATCAGGACTTTCTCTGAGGCAGGTAGCAGAAGTGATGGAATTGCACTATCTCTTAATTTTGGGTGACACTAATTTACTATTATTTTCTCACCAGTTTTTCATTATAATATTCTGTTTGTTTTTTAATATCACCATCTACAAAATGCAATTCACATACCTGAAATCATTTTAATATCACTATTAGATTATTGAATAATTATATCTGTTAATTGTCTTAAAATGAAATACGAATTTATAATTTAAAATTATACTAATGTTCTTTAACACAATAAAATTCAAATTATATTATTTATAATCGTTTCATAATCTTAAAAAAATGATTACAATTACTGTATATTTATTTTAGAAGTTAGAAAAAAAAACAGTAATTCTTCAGAAAGACTGACTTTATTCTATCTAAGAAATAATAATTTTATATTTCTAAGATAATTTTATATGATATTAATTAATTAAGCAACATGTGTTCATTTTAAAAGTAGTTAGGCTTAAGTTCGAACTTACTTTAGAATATACTGTAGGAATGAAATCCTTCCTATGAATTGCTTGAATCCATTTTTACAAAGATTTACATCATTCAGAAAAGAAAACAATTGTACCTTTCTAATATTGGGATAATTTCCCTTACACATTGGCACACAACATTTATATACCATAATTTCTAACAGTTGAAATTGGTGCCTTCAAGAACTCTCGAGACAAGTATGCCTGTTATGGATGACGTCAATAGAAGCTGATGACACAGCACTGAGGCCTTGTTATCCAGGTGTTGTTATCTTGGTGATGTTGTTATAGCTAGCTCTGCCCACGACTAAGAATTAGTCAGTACTTCTCAGTCAAGATTTTTTAATCTGAGTAGGTTTTACAAAATGGCTGCCATTGCAGGACAAAATATATGCATTATGGCCTTATGGCTAATATCAGTCATGAATTAATATTCAGTAAAGAAGAAGCAAATGAATTTTACTGTTTGTTGTATTTTTTATTTTTTGTAATTTAAGCAATAAAAATTATTATTTAAACTATATATATGATAGTAAATTAAAAATTAATTAATTACATTTATAATGAACCGAACAATGTTGTTCAATATACTGGCATAGGCTAAGTTAGCAGCTGAATAGGTGGAATTAAAAGTCTTAATCCAGTGAATGAATAAGCTAGTATACTGAACACGCTTCTTGACTTATCTTTGCTTTGACTTATGATCACTTATACTTACAACAGTGATGCAATCAGTAAATTGTGATTGGTCAATATAATTCCATAGGTTCAAGTCTTTGAATCAATGGTCTGATATATAGAAAGCATTCTTTTTTTGTGCCTTGTTCTTGTAGTTTTGTGTTCTTTATGTTTATTAAGATAATATATAGTGACCTAATAAACATTATTAGTAAAAAATTCAGAAATTTTGGGTGTTTACAACTTATAACTGCTCTGACCTATGATGGTGGAGTTCAGTTCGAATCTGTCATATATGTCAAGGACCACCTGTAATAAATTTTAATTTTTGTAAGAAATTTGATTACAGATATTCATATTATTTAAAGAAGCATCTTTTCTGTCACTTTCTATAAGAATATTAGAATACTCCAATTAGAATAGATAGGTAATTCTCACTTCTCAAGTTCTCAGGTTTATTAATTGTTTTTGCAAGTATGAAATATCAACAAAATCATAAATATAACATTTCAATTTGCATATGTAGCTATACAATATAGTACTATTAGATTCATAGCAGACATACTGTCATCTGCTATGAAATGGAAAAAATCAAAATGATGAACTGGGTAGTAAAATTAGTGCATCTTCTGACCACTATGATTTCATTGAAACATCATGTAAATAACTTTCATTCCTAGATTTTTTTCTAAGTTAGCAATTCATCTATATAAAAGCTCATTACTATATGTTAATGATGATGATGAATAAAAATTTTTTAGTGTTTATATAACATAAATAATTTTTTATTATTATAATTCTTTTGATTTTAAATCTATGGTTTTATTTTTTTAGATGTAAATTATTATTTAAACATAAGTTATTATTTTATTGATAATTACTTAACATTATTAAGATAAAATTTCATTGCTGAGAATGGAGCCTGTTTTTACCATTATATCTGTTGGAAATAAATTTCTGTTTTATGAGTTTTCACTTTACAATTGCATGCTAGGAATGAATTAACTTAAAATTGGAAACTGTCTGTACTTAAATCACATATTCATATGTTCACATGTTTGTTTCTTATAAAGATAATATCTTTATAATAAGAATAAGAAAGAATGATAAGAATAATATCTTTCAAATAAGAAACAAATATCTTTGAAAAATTATATTTAATTCTGAGTAGGATTCAATTCTATATTCCTCAAATTGCATCACCTTTTGATTGTTTGACAGTATGCTAAGCACATCTGATCTCTACTATACTTTTAACCACAATATTAGTTCTGATTACTATTTTTCAAGAAATTCCTAAAATAACATTATTGTTTAATAGGGGGAAAAAATAAAAAAAAATTTAATGATCATAGAGTTAAATAATTATGATGCTTAAATGTACATTTATTATATATAGGTGAAACAATATTTCATGTAAGAATTTAACAATCTACTGATTGTTCTAACTTACAGTGCAATCAGATTATATGTCAAATAATTTACATCAATTGATTCCCACAATTATTCATTAAAGTATAGTATATTATCATAATAAACTTATGAATACAGAACAAAAACAAATCTGATATAAAATGGACACTGGTGGTATATCAAACCATTTTGCATGGGCTCATACATATGAATTGCATTGTTCAATCTACTGGCTTTAATATTGCATTATTGTTGTATGACTGCTTATAAGTAAATGGTATTATAAGCTGATGACTGTTTATACAATTTTTCATTTAGATTTTTTCCCTTAAATGAATATATTGATTAATATTCCTTCTTTTAAGTTTAATATTTAATTTTAATTGAATTATCCAATTCTGTTTCAAATTTAAGGATATTTTTTAAAATTGAGATAACTTTCAAGTATTATTCTCTCTCTGAAATATAACATATTTGTGATATTGTGATTATGCAAAAGTAAAATAACAACAACAAATAATAATAATTTTTATATATTCTGAAAAATTCACACATTTAAAACTCAAAATTCATTCAATATAGTATTTTAATTTTTATAACGTTATAATTATAATGTGTTATTTGTTTTAATTTGAAAATAGCTATTCTTCTTTGTGTAATTTTGTTATAGTAACATGTTATTGAAATGATTTATTCATATTTACATGACAACAATAAATTGGTTAGTTGTAAGATAAAAAATGTTTAATTATAAATTATGTATATATTATATTGTCTATTTAATATATATATATATTTACTAAAAATATACAATATAAAATGATTGAT